>JADBJO010002178.1:165000-175000 GCA_016801955.1 Conus betulinus
AGGTGCGAGCGGTGGTGCGGTGGAAAAGGCGACAGAAGGTGGGCAAGCCGGCCTCCGCCTACATCGAGACTTACGCCCCTCCCCAGCAGGCCGGTGAGTGCCGGTGTCTGTCTGGGTGTAGTCTCACTTCTCGTCCTGTCTCACAGAAATGTCGGAACAGAGCGAAAGTCAGGTGGAGGCGGGAGGACAAGGGTGGGGGTGGGGGGTACGGCAGGCGGGTGAGTGCCAGTGTCTGTCTGGGTGTAGTCTCACTTCTCGTCCTGTCTCACAGAAATGTCGGAACAGAGCGAAAGTCAGGTGGAGGCGGGAGGACAAGGGTGGGGGTGGGGGGTACGGCAGGCCGGTGAGGGCCAGTGTCTGTCTGGGTGTAGTCTCAGTTCTCGTCCTGGCTCACAGAAATGTCGGAAAGTCTGTCCCAAAAGTAATTAAGAGACAGTGAGGAGGGAGGGGGGGGGGGGGGGAGCAGTGTCGGAGAGCGGACACAATTTGTAGCTGTAGCTTTATCACTCAGAGGTTGTACCCCTTTCTCCATACTTATTTCCATTAAGAGCGGCAGAGAGGTGTTCAAGTTGGATCTGGTCAAGGAGGAACAAAAGTGAACTTCATAAGGCTTAAACTTTCCTACAAATATCAGGTGTCCCTGTGGCTCAGTGGTTAGTGCGCGAGTCATTAAGTGGAAATGAGCATGTCCAGAAGGGCATGGGTTCGAATCCCAGTCATGGCTCATCCCAAGATGGGAAAAAAAAAAAGGGGGGGCAGCAGAGGGACATCCGGAGTCATGAACCGGGTGTGCCCCACCCCCCTAGAGTGTCAGGAGATAAGGGGAGAAACAGTCGCTTGAAGGGGGCTTCTCTTCTGAGGACTCTCTGCTGCCACGCTCTCCACGAGTTTTTTTCTACATTAAGAAAAAAAAACTAGGTTATTTTGTAATGTACCATTGTCGTCATCGCTATATCAGTTGTTACTATCAGCTAAACAATACAGAGTTCTGCATGTGTGTATCATGTGCCCTTGCCAGGCGACGCCGAGAGAGAGGACAGCGTGTTCGAGGAGGAAGAGGAAGCAGCATCATACAGAGCGTGAGGGTCAACCAGTCCTTCTATGACCACCACCGTGCTCAAGACACAGGTCACCTGGACCCTGAAACCAGGTCAGTCACCCTTCTGTATGGGTGGGGGAGGGGGGGAGAGAGCAAGAGGGGGGGGAGGGGGGGGGGGGGGGGCAGAGCGTGTAGGAATTTTGGAGAGGAGCGCGCGGGAAAGGGATGTCACTCGGGAGAGTCGGGCAGCTGTATGACATCACCATGTTCCGAACACAGGTCCGCTGGGCTTGAATACCAGGCCGCTTAGCCCTCTGTGGGAGTATGTTTTTGGGGGGGGGGGGGGGTGCTGAAGGGTGGGTGATTTTTGGGGGGGGGGGAGGTAAATCATGAGAATCATCCGGTCTTTCTGTGACCAATCAGTGCTCAAAATGCAGATCAACTGATCCTGAATCCAGGTCACACAAAGCGCTGTGTGAGCCAGGTCAGACAATCCTCTGTGCGTGTGTGTGCTTGTGTGAGTGAGTGTGTGTGTGTGTGTGTGTGTGTGTGTGTGTGAGTGAGTGTTGTGAGTGAGTGTGTGTGTGTGTGTGTGTGTGTGTGTAGTGATGTCTGTGTCGGATATATATATATATATATATATATATATATATATATATATATATATATGTGTGTGTGTGTGTGTGTGTGTGTGTGTGTGTGTGTGTGCGTGTGTGTGTGTGTGTGTGTGTGTGTGAAAGTGTGTGTGTGTGTGTGTGTGTGTAGTTTCTTCCTCTTGTTATTTTGGCGAGAGAGAACAGTTGTGTTGGAAGTTGGAGGGGGTAGGACCAATAGAAATTCAGGTCAACAGGGCATAAAGCAAGGTCCTCCGTGCTCGCATGTGTGTTGGGGGAGGGGTAGTGAAGGGAACGGGAGATGTACTAAGCGGGAAGACCAGCCAGTGGGGGGAGGGAGGGTAAAGGATGAACATCAACCAGTCCATCTTAACCGACTGGTGACCAACACACAGGTCGCCGGGAGCCTAGAACCAGGTCAGTCAGCCCTGTCAGTGACTGCGTGAGGGAGGGAGGTGGGCGGAGGAAAAGACTGTCGTGAGGAGCGGAGGGGGGGGGAGGGGTTGGGGGGGGGGGATTGTGAAGAGTTGTCAACTAGTCCTTTTTAAATTGGTCGTTACACAAAACACAAAACGTATGCCACTTTTCTCTCTCCCTCCTTCCCTCCCTGCCTCCTCTCTCTCTCTCTCTCTCTCTCTCTCTCTCTCTCTCTCTCTCTCTCTCTCTCTCTCTCTCTTCGTAAACTTAATGAAAATTTAATGGAGTTCGTGTGTGTGTGTGTGTGTGTGTGTGTGTGTGTGTGTGTGTGTGTGTTGGGGCATGGACGGGGTCACCCTCAGGCAAGAATGCCCGCAAGTACCTGATCTACTGGAAGGCGGAGACGTGCGCGCAGAACGAGCACAGAAAGACCCACCCCAGATTAGAGACCTCGGCCACCAGCCACGTGAGTTGACCCTGGGGATGACTGCAATTATTTTGTTGTTGTTGTTGTTGTGGTTGCTATTGTTGACCCATCATCATCTGTGCCACCACACAGTGGCATCGCACCCACGTCGCTCATTCCGATCCCTAGGTCACAGCTACAGCCAGGCCCATCCCGCCGCAGCCCCAGCACCAGCAATCAGCAGAGAGCAGTCAATGTCAAGTCCTCATGGTGCGACTCACCAGAGGAGACACTGCGCAACTGCCAAGTCATGTCGGTGGTGTTCAGTGCCAGTTTGCTGTTCTGACTAGTATGAGATGATTCCTTGCCAGCAATACCGGGAGTCTCATGGCGAACGATTGGACGGTCAGGGATCTCCCCCGCTTTCTGTTCTCAGTCCTGAGCAACAGGAATGGGTCGTCGTTGTAACCAGTCCAGTTCTTCACCTTGCCCGTCCACCCTCCACTGTACCCTGTAGAATGGTCATGGACAGGGAGTCATGGGGAGATACATGTCCACCCTCCACTGTACCCTGTAGAATGGTCATGGACAGGGAGTCATGGGGAGATACATGTCCACCCTCCACTGTACCCTGTAGAATGGTCATGGACAGGAGTCATGGAGAGAGATACATGTCCACCTCCCTCCACTGTACCCATGGTGAGATACATGTCCAGAATGGTCTTGGTCTTGGACAGGGAGTCATGGTGAGATACATGTCCACCCTCCACTGTACCCAGTAGAATGGTCTTGGACAGGGAGTCATGGAGAGATACATGTCCACCCTCCACTGTACCCTGTAGAATGTCATGGACAGGGAGTCATGGAGAGATACATGTCCACCCTCCACTGTACCCTGTAGAATGGTCATGGACAGGGAGTCATGGAGAGATACATGTCCACCCTCCACTGTACCCTGTAGAATGGGTCATGGACAGGGAGTCATGGAGAGATACATGTCCACCCTCCACTGTACCCTGTAGAATGGGTCTTGGACAGGGAGTCATGGAGAGATACATGTCCACCCTCCACTGTACCCTGTAGAATGGTCTTGGACAGGGAGTCATGGAGAGATACATGTCCACCCTCCACTGTACCCTGTAGAATGGTCATGGACAGGGAGTCACGGGGAGATACATGTCCACCCTCCACTGTACCCTGTAAATGGTCTTGGACAGGAGTCATGGTGATATTCATATCCAGCTTCCACTGTGCCATGTAGAATGGTTGTGGGCTGGGAGAAGTGGGGCGCGACATCCCCTAGAAGGATGTTGTTGTTGCTATGCACGTGTGTCAAACGCAGGGTATATGAGCAGTCTTGGAACATCCTTTCTTGGTTTCAGGTTTGTGCGTGTGCTCTTTGTTGGTATTTCTGCTGGGCAATTTCGTGTCGTAAACAGCAGTTGTTTGGAGTTATGCGCGTGTGATTATCTCACCAAGGGAACAAGAGTTACTTTATTTATTCGTTGTTTACTATTTACTATTGATTATTCCCTACCTCGTTTAAGATTTTCTTCTCATACCAGTCAAACAGAGGTTACTTGCATTTGTTACTGTTCGTCCCTGTGTTTGTTACTGTTCGTGACTGTGTTTTTGTTACTGTTCGTCCCTGTGTTTGTGACTGTTCGTCCCTGTGTTTGTGACTGTTCGTCCCTGTGTTTGTTACTGTTCGTCCCTGTGTTTGTTACTGTTCGTCCCTGTGTTACTGTTTGTCCCTGTGTTACTGCTCGTCCCTGTGTTACTGTTCGTCCCTGTGTTTGTTACTGTTCGTCCTGTGTTTGTTACTGTTCGTCCCTGTGTTTGTTCCTGTTCGTCCCTGTGTTACTGTTCGTCCCTGTGGTTACTGTTCGTCCCTGTGTTACTGTTCGTCCCTGTGTTTGTTACTGTTCGTCCCTGTGTTGTTTCGTGTTGTGTTTGTTACTGTTCGTCCCTGTGTTTGTTACTGTTCGTCCCTGTGTTTTTACTGTTCGTCCCTGTGTTACTGTTCGTCCCTGTGTTACTGTTCGTCCCTGTGTTACTGTTCTGTTCGTCCCTGTGTTTGTTACTGTTCGTCCTGTGTTGTTACTGTTCGTCCCTGTGTTACTGTTCGTCCCTGTGTTTGTTACTGTTCGCCCCTGTGTTTGTTACTGTTCGTCCCTGTGTTACTGTTCGTCCCTGTGTTACTGTTCGTCCCTGTGTTACTGTTACTGTTCGTCCCTGTGTTTGTTACTGTTCGTCCCTGTGTTTTTACTACTGTTTGTCCCTGTGTTACTGTTCGTCCCTGTGTTACTGTTCGTCCCTGTGTTTGTTACTGTTCGTCTCCTGTGTTACTGTTGTACTGTTCGTCCCTGGTTACTGTTATGCCCTGTGTTACTGTTCGGCCCTGTGTTTGTTACTGTTCGTCCCAACTGTTACTGTTCGTCCCTGTGTTTGTTTACTGTTCGTCCCTGTTTTTGATTTACTGTTGTGTCCCTGTGGGAACAACTGTTCGTCCTATGTGTCTGTTTCGTCCCTGTGTTTGTTACTGTTTCGTCCCTGTGTTTGTTACTGTCTCGTCCCTGGTGTTTGTTACTGTTTGTCCCTGTGTTTGTTACTGTACAGTCCCTGTGTTTGTTACTGTGTCTCGTCCCTGTCTTTTTGTTACTGTTTGTCCTGTGTGTGTTTTTCTAGTATCTGTAAGTCCCTGTGTTACTGTTCGTTTCACCTGTGTTTGTTACTGTTCGTCCCTGTGTTTGTCTGGCTATATTCAAGACCGAGAAGGCCGTGCCAGTTTTAATAAATGTTCAATTGTGAAATACCCCTTCATTTCCTCCACTTGATGTTGTGTACTTGTGCCAGGTACAGAGTATCATGAGTGTTATGGGCGTCTGATTGTCTCACCATGGGAACAACTGTTTGGCCACTGCTGCCAGGTACATAGTGGAATGAGTTCGTGTGGGCGCTCGCTCCTTGACCTTGTACAATCTCACCATGGGAACAACTGTTACCTATGTGTCAGGTACAGAGTATACAGGAGTGTTATGGGTGTCCACTGTCTCACCCCATGGGAACAACTGTTCCCTATGTGTCAGGTACAGAGTATATGAGTATTATACGGTGTCTGATTGTCTCACCATGGGAACAATCAGTTACCTTACGTGTTTCGTTATTTCTAGTATCATCCGTATCCGTCGGAATGGAATTGTTACATAGGAATCACACATTTCACCTTTTCCACATATAAAAAAAAAGATATTATTACACTTGCGGGAAACAATTGACCACCAGAAATCAGATGCCATCAGTGTTTTCCCGTGGGAAACATTAGCCTTCAGGAAAAGGGTGCTAATCTGTGATTTATTGTGAAATACAGGTGTGACGACTGGGGTCACAGACCTGTCAGTCCAAAACTGTGGTTGTTGTCATTTTTAGGATAATTTTTTCCTCAAGAACATACATCTTGAGTTGTATTTTCATCGGGAAGCGGACAGGCCTCTGTTCTGGCCACTGCTGTGAGGTGATGAAATGGAATACCTTCGTGTCGCAGCCCTGCGCTCCTTCACCTTGCAAACAATCTCAAGCCGCAGTGTGAGTACGCGGTGCGCGTGCACTCAGCTATACCTGGAAGACAGCAGGACAGGGGCGGCAACTGTCACCAGCTTCCTCACATCCCTCCTAATGCCTCATTCCCGTCTTGGTTTGGAGAACTTCAGCCTCTTCTCACACCGAGCGGAACGTTCGGAAGGCTTTGTTTTTTCCCAATCTGTACTAGCCGATTGTTGTTGTCTTTGAGAATCTGCTCATGCCATCCCCCCCCCAGATGACCCCTCTGCCCATGCTTCGTACGTGAACACTGGTGGTTTATTAAAACCACACACACACACACACACACACACACACACACTGTAGAGATATTTATATATCGACTGTCCTATGATATATATATCGTCTACATATATATACTGCATATATATGTATGGGGTGTACAGGACATGGGAGAAACTATGCTGACACTGAAAGATCGCTTCTATCTGCACAGGTCTAACATCAAGTTGAACAAAGGTGCATGTGTTCATGTCAACAATCATTTCAACTTACCTGAACACTCTCTGAAGAACATGAGATGCATTGTGGTGGAAAAGGTCCACAGCCTGAACAAAACCGCAAGACTGAGAAGAGAAGATTTCTGGAAGAATAAACTAAAGACAGTTTATCCTTTGGGATTCAACGGCCATGATTCCGATGGACACTGACTGGCAGAGTGGAGACGGGGGAGTCTTGGTTAACTTATGGGAGGGGTGGGGCATGATGTGGTTGGGTGAATTCTTTATGAGATCTGCACGTGTGTTTGTTTTGTGTAAATACTGTTATGGAATTGTCCCTGTGGCAGGGGGACTTGGTTCTCTGGCGACATCGATGGCAGAGAGACACGTGCATTGTGTGTGTGTGTGTGTGTGTGCATTTAAGTGTGATTGTGAGTGTGTGCATGTATGTGTGCGTCTTTTTTCTCTTTTAATCTCTCAACTTTATCTCTGAATCTCAGTTTTTTTTCTTTTAAATGACAGAAGAAACACTGACGTCATAGCAGTGACACCTTTGTTCAAATGCGTCAATACTTATGACGTTCTTACCTTGTCAATAAACAAGCCCCAGAAGAAGGCCGCATGGCCGAAAATTTGGCGAAATATTATGACGATAAACAGTAAAAAAGTGGGGTAACCTGGACTGTGGTGTGTCTCTATTTGACACCAGGAGCGCAGACACAACCAGCCGTGTCTCCCTGATGAGTTCCGATCCAGCGGACGAAACGCCTCGGAGCAGGCAATACAAATATATCTGCCTTCAAAGGCGATTACGATGGTTCCCTTATGCAGCTAGTGAAGAGTTTCATATCTGTAATATATATTTTCTAAACTCCATTTCCCAGTTTCTCCATCTTCAACCCCCCCCCCCCCCCCCCCCCGTACATACAAATCTTTGCCAAGTCATTACTATGAAGACAGTTGAGTTGTTGGCCTGCGCTTGTTTTTCTCCCCCACTATTAGATTGTTCGTCTTTGTATTTGTCTGACTTTATTCAAGTTTAAAAGTCTGTGCCAGTCTTAAATAAAAGTTACTCTGTGTTTGGTTTTCTTATGGGAGGAAAAGTTACCCCATTTGGTTACTGTTTATGGTTTACTGTTCCCTGCCTTATTTCATTTCCAAAAATATTATGACATTAAGTGCGATGTGTTTTCTTTTCTTATATATATATAGAGAGAGAGAGAGAGAGAGAGAGAGATTGTGTGTGTGTGTGTGTGTGTGTGTGTGTATGTGTGTGGTATGTTTGTATGTGTGTGTGTTGAAATAAAGAAGAAGAAAGAGAAGTAAGCATGAGGAAAACTTGCATTAAGAAACGTCTACGCATGTTTGAAACAGAAGGGTGAATAGCGGATGGAGTTGGGAACTGGGATGAGGGGAATAGCGGTAAGAAGGGAGGTAACTGGAGAAGGGCAAAAAGAGGTGAGGAGAGGGTGGGGAGGATGGAGGGGCAGAAAACCTGCCTATACATTAACTCAGAAATGGAAATAGTCTAACTCGTCTCAAACGGAGGGGTGGGGGGTTGAACCTCAGGAATCCTGTATTAAGAGAGCAGGTATACGCTTTATCCCCTGGGCACTCAAGACACCAGACCCCATAAAGTCGTTCTACACCCTAGCCCTGGCGATTTTCCAACCATTCATGATCACCCAGTTCCTGATTTCTCCCGACTTCCAGAGACCCCAGAGGAGGTGCAGGGCCTCCACGCCGAGACGTCGGGGTGCCTGACGGTGGTCCGGTGGCTACCCCCCCCTCCTCCCTCCCCCGCCCTGCAGGCCTATGACGTCATGTGGGGTACCACGGAGAGGGGGGGCTTCTCTACTGCCACTGTCATCTACACTTCGGAGCCTCGGCGGCTGACTGTGCTTGCAGTGAGTGTGTGCGTGCGATGTGCATGTGGTTGTCGTCGACGTCTGTGGATCGTCGACATCGTCGTTGTCGTCAAACATGTGAATGATGTCATCAACATTGTCATTGTCGTCAAAGATGTAGATGATGTCATCAACGTTGTCACTGTTGTTAAAAATGTGGATGACGTCATCAACGTTGTCACTGTTGTTAAAGATGTGGATGATGTCATCGACGTTGTCATTGTTGTTAAAGATGTGGGATGTCATCAACGTTGTCATTGTTCTTAAAGATGTGGATGATGTCATCAACGTTGCCATTGTTGTTAAAGATGTGGATGATGTTGTGATCATCTTCTTGACCATCATTTTTTTTTTTTTTACTTTTTGCCTGAAGTACGAGGTGTGTTAAGGGAAGAGAAATGTACGGAAGGCGGGTTAGTGTGTGTGTGTGGTGAGAGGTGAGGTGGTGTTGCGTGTGCGCGCGTGTGTGTATGTGTGAAAACGCATATGTGTGTGGGTGTGTCTGTCAACCTGTCAACATGCTCTCGTGTGTGTGTGTGTGTGTGTGTGTGTGTGTGTCTGTCTGTCTGTCTGTCTGTCTGTCTGACCACTGTATGTGTATGTGTGCACATACGCACGAGCATGTGCATGTAAGTGCGTGCGCATGGATACGTCTGTGTGTGTTTTGTGTGTGTGTGTGTGTGTGTGTGTGTGTGTGTGTGAATGCGTGCGCGCGCGCACGCCTCTGTGTGTGTGTGTGTGTGTGTGTGTGTGTGTGTGTGTGTGTGTGTGTGTGTTATGACCTAAAACCTTACATTGATTCAAACAATATTATCTTACAAGTTTAATCCTACCCATGCGATCCAAAATTTCCATGGGAAGGTCATAGGGATTTTCAAAGAGACTTGGGAGAAATCACTGCTGTTACCTTGGGGAAACAATCACACACAGAACGTTTACTGAGGCTGCTGGCTTGGAATCATCTCATTGGCAAATCGAGATACTGGTCGTCGCTAGAAAGACCGAAATCGCTCTTACAGCCAGATGATGATGATGATGATGATGATGAATGATGAGCGAATCGTACAGCCAGACTTTGATGATGATGATGATGATGATGATGATGATGATGATGATGATGATGATGATGATGATGATGATGATGATGATGATGATGATGATGGGGTGGATGGGTAGCTGTTTTGTTTATTTATAAAAGGGAAAGACCTTTTGTCAAACATATATGCATGCATGCATGCTTGTTTTGTGTGTATGTATGTATGTATGTATGCATGTTTGTATGTGTGCATATCAATGAAAGGGAGATACTGGGGGGGGGGGGGGGGGGGTCTCCCCCATTTAATCAATGTATTGACGGATTCAGATCTTGAGTTCTGTATATATTTTTTAACATGAAAGTTGACTTCCCGGAGGTGACAACTCTGATACAGCTCTTTGCGATCGCCGGAGCCACAAGCATCATCAATTGAAATGATTCTGCTTCTTTCCATTAAAGATCAACGTCTTCTTCCATGCAAACAATTTTAGTGGGTCTCCAATTCCCATCAGTTCTTTCCTTTGATTTTTTGATCACCGGT
>JADBJO010002178.1:190000-207500 GCA_016801955.1 Conus betulinus
TTTTGAAGTAATAAATCCCCCACCTCCATAACATGGGCATATGGCCTAGTTCATTAAATGTTCTGAGTTCAGAGATTTCTCTCTCTCTCTCTCTCTCTCTCTCTCTCTCTCTCTCTCTCTCTCTCTCTCTCTCTCTCTCTCTCTCTCCACAATCAGCTTGCGTGCCATCCTTGACGTTTTTCCTCTCAATCACCTTATCCTAATCCGCCTCCACATACCTTTTTTTGTGAGCTGAACATAATTTTACTCGAGCTTATTTTCGATTCATGTATTTGCAATTATATCACTATCTTCATTGCTTGTGTGTTGAAGGGTATAATATAAAGAAACCTCTGTGCTCATTCTTTTTCCCTCAAAAAATCAATCCTCTCTCTCTCTCTCTCTCTCTCTCTCTCTCTCTCTCTCTCTCTCTCTCTCTCTCTCACACACACACACACACACACACACACACACACACACACACACACACACACACACACACACACACACACACACACACACAACACATGAGGAGGGGTGCCCGACGTGTCAGACTACGAGAGCTGCACCTTGACAAGGACAATGACAATGACATCCAGCAGCCACCCAAATTCTACAAGAAAACGGGACTCCAACCTCCCCAAGGACGAGATAAAATCCTGGATGCCTACTGCAACACACCCTGCAAGCCCAGGCTACGACCTACCAGTCCCCCAAGGCCGGGACAATCTCAGCACTACTGAAAGACAGGCTCCATGTGACCTGCAGGCTCTGGTGAAAACCAGGACCATTAGGATCTCTACGGCTGATAAGGGTGGAGCTATAGTAGTCCAGAACTGCCATGACTACATCGCCGAAGCAGAAAGACTTCTCAGCAGTGATCACTACACACCCGTACCCAAGGACCCTACTTTTAGTGTTGCCAGAGCTTCCAACGCTATTGTAGAGAAGCTTTTACGCTGCTGACGCCATCAACGATGACACCCGACGCTGGGCCTTGGTGGAACCAAGGCAGGTCAGCTGCCACCAATTCTACACCCTGCCAAAGATTCACAAGTCTGTTGACAAGCCACCAGGACGTCCCATTGTGTCGGGGGTGGTGGCCCCACCGAGAACCTCAGCAAGTTAGTAGACCACTGGCTTCAAGACACAATAAAGACCCTTCCAAGCTACATCAAGGACAGCACACACTTCCTACGGCTCCTCAACACATGGAACGACCTCCATGCTCCCTTCACCGAAGCTCCCCGGTTAGTGACAATAGTTGTAACAGCCCTAACACCAACATCCCCTTGGAAGCTGCAAAGCCATGTTCTTACTCCAATACGGTTACAGACATTCATCTTCGAGAACCAGATTCACCACCATTTACCACCAGTAGGCACTGCGATGGGCACGCCCATGGCGCCCTCTGCCGCAAATTTATTCATGGGTGCGCTGGAGTCACAACTACTGTCTGAGAGCCCTGTCCCTGTTCTGAAGGAGTTTTTGGAGCGCTTTATAGATGACATTTTTCTGCTGTGGTTGGGAACAGAGATGAACTTCGAGAGTTTGAACTATACATCAACTCTTTTCATCCATCCATAAAGTTCACAGTGTCCTCTTCCACAGTGCAGATCCCTTCCTTGATGTACTCGTCAGACTGGAGGAGGGCTTCCTAGTGTCTGACATCCACACAAAGCCGACTGACAGCCACGCGCGTATCTACACCACAGATCCTGCCACCCCAAGCATGTGAGAAAGAACATTCCTTACAGCCAGTTCTTGCGGCTACGTCGATTGTGCACCAGTATCAATGATTTCGATGCCCAGGCTGAAAAGATGACGGCATGGTTCCTCAGACGCGGCTACCACCTTGCTGACGTGAGTAAAGCCAAGGAGCGTGCTCGGATGAAGGCACGCAACACAACCCTTGAGTACCGAGAGAAGGAGCCCAACACCAGGGTGCAGTTTGTCATAACCCACCCATCACCCCTCAAACCCCCTTTGAGGACCTGGTTGGAAGATTTACAGCCCACGCTCCAATCCAGCACACGCATGAAGCGGGCCATGCCAGATCTGCCGGTTGTTGGGGAAAGGTGCTGCAAATCTCTACGAAATTTGCTGATGCCCTCACTTCTGCCGTTTGGACCTGACAAGGAGGGTGGATGCGAGCCTTGCCATCGCCTCAGATGCGTAATTTGCAAGGAGCATCTTGTGAAGGCGACCAACTACTCGAGTGCGTGACCGGGGAGTCTTTCCCCATTCGCAACAAACTGTCCTGTGACTCTAGTGGGGTGATCTACATGCTCTACTGTGATGTTTGCACATCCACACAGTATGTTGGACAAACAGGTGATACCCTCCGAACACGTTTCTACCAGTATCGCTCAGACATCAACATCCGTCCCAACAGTTCACTGGTCACAAAACATTTCAACCAAACCCACACACTCAAACACATGAAGGTCGTTGTGTTTGGAAAAGGTCTATGGCCACACCCTCAGGTTAAGACTGACAAGAGAGACATTCTGGATCAGGAAAATTAAAAACCCTGACCCCACATGGACTCAACACCATCGAGGACGTCAACTACTGAGACTCTTGTTTTCTCTAGCTTTTTGCTCAGCTGAAAAGTTTTCGTTGTGTAACACGGCCTGCGATTTTTTTTTTTTATCTCTTAACCCATGACTTAGTTTCATCTATGATGTATCAATCTGCATGGCATGATAAATTTCGTCATTAAAGGTCCCACTGAGGAAGAGGTCGCAAGGCCTCGAAATATTTGGAAACGAAATCCAGCTTGTTGTGTGTTTTGTGTTTTTTTTTTTTGTCTCTCTCTCTCTCTCTCTCTCTCTCTCTCTCTCTCTCTATATATATATATATATATATATATATATATATATATATATATATTATATATATATATGCACAACACTACAGACCAATTGAAACCCAGTTTATTGTCAGATAAATGCAGTGATGTAGACCTGACGTAGAATAACCATACACCATGAACCACGTTTAAGTTCAAGAAAATTAGGAACAATTCCGAAAATCATTTAAAAGATGACAGGGAGACAGACAGACAGAGAAAGAAAAAGAAGAGAGTGAACTGATTCAAGTCTGAGATAGTAAAATAATCATCAGAAGCCTCTTGTCTGCTGTCACTCTCTCTTCCCATCCTCTCGCTCTGTAATCCCACAGCCGCGCCCTCTCCTCGTCCCCTCTCCCTCCACTTCCTCTCCTGCCCGCTCCCCTCCTCCTCCTCTCTCTCTCTCTCTCTCTCTCTCTCTCTCTCTCTCTCTCTCTCTCTCTCTCTCCCTCCCTCCAAGTTCCTATACCTAAGAAGTGACCTATTCAAGACAGGTCTTTAACATTCTCGTTCTCTTCTCTGGAACTTGTCTCCCGCCTGAAATTAGATGCCATTGAAGCCCAGAATTGTTTTAGAAGGAAATTATGTACGTATTGATGACAAGGAAAGAGGTATGGGTCATAACGGAGCCCAGGGTGACTGGTGAGCGTACTGAAGTGAAGCACGAGGCTGTTCCCTCACCACCACTGCTTTTTTTTCCTATCTGCATAGGAAAATCTTCACCCAGAAGTTCAGGCGACTTCTGTGATGCCATAGCGGTTCAGCTAGTGTATAGGTAGAGTGTGGTTGATCACATCAAAAGCTTTGGAGAAGTCTAGAACTGCCGTGTCTACTTGGCTCCCTCTCTCCAACTCTGTTGTGGTTTCCACTTGGCTCCCTCTCTCCAGCTCTGCTGTGGTTTGCACTTGGCTCCCTCTCTCTCCAGCTGTACTGTGGTTTCCACTTGGCTCCCTCTCTCCAGCTCTGCTGTAGTTTCCACTTGGCTCCCTCTCTCCAGTTGTACTGTGGTTTCCACTTGGCTCCCTCTCTCCAGCTCTGCTGTGGTTTCCACTTGGCTCCCTCTCTCCAGTTGTACTGTGGTTTCCACTTGGCTCCCTCTCTCCAGTTGTGCTGTGGTTTCCACTTGGTTCCCACTCTCCAGTTGTACTGTGGTTTCCACTTGGCTCCCTCTCTCCAGCTTACTGTGGTTTCCACTTGGCTCCCTCTCTCCAGTTGTACTGTGGTTTCCACTTGGCTCCCTCTCTCCAGCTTACTGTGGTTTCCACTTGGCTCCCTCTCTCCAGCTCTGCTGTGGGTTTCCACTTGGCTCCCTCTCTCCAGCTCTGCTGTGGTTTCCACTTGGCTCCCTCTCTCCAGCTGTACAGTGGTTTACACTTGGCTCCCTCTCTTCAGTTGTACTGTGGTTTCCACTTGGTTCCCTCTCTCCAGTTGTACTGTGGTTTCCACTTGGTTCCCTCTCTCCAGTTGTACTGTGGTTTCCACTTGGTTCCCTCTCTCCAGTTGTACTGTGGTTTCCACTTGGTTCCCTCTCTCCAGTTGTACTGTGGTTTCCACTTGGCTCCCTCTCTCCACACCATAGTATGTTTGGTGAATTTAAAAAAAAAAAAAAAAAAAAAACACCAAAGGCCCCACCTAAGATGCAAAAGAAACAACAAAATATGCTACATTTTCTTGTGAAAAATAAAAAAAAAACATAAAAAGATAACATCTTAAGACACAAGTGCTGAGGGCCAGTATATATATGTGTGTGTATGTGTGTTCCAATAATTCGAATAATGTACACAATTCAATGGTGACATTGACCTAGGCAGCACAGATTATTAAGTGAAATGTTACATAGAGGCCCTATAATATATACATATATATAAACAACTTAGATAGAAAGGTAGACTGACAGACAGATAACTAGAGAGAGAGAGAGAGAGAGAGAGAGAGAGAGAGAGAGAGAGAGAGAGAGAGAGAGAGAGAGAGAGAGAAGGAAACATACACTTGAAATGTCAAAACCCGCAAAACTTTTCGAAGACCATTCTGCCCATGTCTGCCCCTAAGGCTCAGTTTGATTCCGGTATCCCCAAAATAATCACGAATAAACAAGGAAATCCATCATCATCATCCCCATCATCCCCCCCCCCCCCCCCCCCCCCCCCCCCCCCCCCCCCCCCCCCCCCCCCCCCCCCATACATAAAACCAATGAGTTGCGGCCCCTTAAATGTCGGCAGTAGTATTGCACTGTTCGGTGTTATTGTCCTTTTCCTCTTGTTCCTCTTGTGTTCTCGTCTTTTTTCCCCCTCGTTCCTCCCCCCCCCCCCCCCCCCCCCCCCCCCCCCCCCCATGTTCTTCATTTTTTTCTCTCTTCTTACTCAATCCCAGTCCCATTCATCCCGTGACACCAAAGTAGCCACAATTAAACAAGTCATTCGTCCATGACCCGAAAAGGCTTCCTACACAAAGCAAACTTTCAAACACAACATATATAGTAGTAATTTGATTTTCAAATAAACTCAGTTATTTGGTGGTTTCTGATTTCTTAGTTTAAATGATTTGGACAGGAATAGAGCCAGTGGCACACACACATCCTGAATTTGATAGTAATAAAGTAATTTTGAAAGAATTTGGATGTATATAATATTTGGAAGAATATATCTCTCCCGCAATAGTTTATACTTGGGACAAACTAATGTAAAGTGAAGTTCTGTTTCAAGTTCGTTGGGGACAAAATGGGCATGTCATGCTTTTCTTGGCTTCTCGAATGTCTGAACCTGTGAGGTTTAAGTTGGGAAACACCAAGCCGAAGTCTGGTTAGGTGTTTTCTAAGTGCTTGATTTTTTATCTCCACTAGATAGCCAGGAATACTTTGTAGTTGACGAAATGTGGAATAAAGTTCGTATCTTTCTTTGGATTGTAACAAAGCGTCTAGATCTTGGAGACGACAGTCATAAAGCCTTTGCTTAAAAATGGATATAAATGATTTTACATTTTCTACTCCTTGATTCTCCCACACAAATCCAAACCCATACCTAAACATGTGATGCAAACCTTGCTTACCCAATTTGTCTTACCTTGACAGTGCATTGTGTATAGCATTTTGTATGATTTCCTTGGAATACGATATTCCTCCATTTTTGTTAGTCTTAACCAGTGCTTAATAGTTTTAGTAAATGTTTGTATGTAAAGTGGATATCTGTTAGCTTCATAATATGCAAGTGTATTAGGTGTTTGTATGCTGATATTCAATAAACGTTTTATGGCAAGAAGATGTACTCTCTCAATAGGGGTGTGATCTGCAGTCAACCCCCAAACTTCTGCACCATATGTCAGAATAGGTTGTACTTGAGTGTCAAATATCTTAAAGAAAATCTTAGGAGAATTTTCGCCTATAGACCAGAGGAATCTAAAGATACTGGAAACACATTTTTTTTTTTTTTGCTTTACGAGCCAAATCTTCTAATGAGTAAGAAAATGTTAACCCCGTGGAGAAAAATATTCCCAAATACTTATATTGATTTACCACTTCCATTTTAACATTTCCATAGAACCATTTTTTCTCTTGCAGCAAGGTAACCACCTTTCCTAAACACTACTATTTTTGATTTTTCATTATTAACTGTAAGACCTAGTCTATCTGCCGTACTTTTTAGAATGTTCAGTTGGTTCTGGAGCCCGATAACAGTGGTAGAAAGGAGGACAACATCATCAGCAAATAACAAAACCAGAATCTGCATCAAATCAGGTGACAATCGTACCCCATGTCTACCATGCTGTGTTATATCATTTGCAAGCTCATTGATAAAAAAAGCAAATAAAATAGGACTACAGTTATCGCCTTGTTTCAATCCTCTAGGACACATAAATGTTTCTGTAAGACCACCGTTAGTTCTGACCCTAGCTTTAACTATTTCATACATACTTTGAATAGCTTTGAACATTTTCCCTTTGATACCATTTTTGTGGAGTATAAGCCAAAGATGGTTTCTGTCTATGAGATCAAAGGCTTTCCTAAAATCAATGAAAGCTGCATATAATTTTGTTTTGTTAGTTGAAAATTGCTTCTGAACTAGTGCAAGTAGAGTAAATATGTGATCGACTGTACCGTAATTCTTTCTAAACCCTGCCTGCGCTTCACTTAACAAATTATTGTCCTCTGCCCAATTTGTCAATCTCTTATTAAGTATGAATGTGTACATTTTGCTGCTGATATTCAACAGTGAAATACCCCTGTAGTTGTCAGGGGAATTAATGTCTCCTTTTTTATGTAATGGCTGTATAACTGATTCTGACCAATTTTGGGGAAATAAACCTGAATCCAAAAGTTTGTTGAAGAGCTTAGTCAGGAACAAAATGACCTGAGGAGAAGAGTTTTTTATAAAACTCACTGCTGAAGCCATCTGGTCCTGGTGCTTTCCCATTCTTTTGTGCTTTCATGGCATTATATACTTCTAGTTCTGATATTTCTAAATCTAAAGTGGAACCATCTGTTTCACAAACAGTTACAGACTGAGTATCAAAAACTTCGTTAGAAAATAAACTATTACAATCTAATTTATCATTCTGTGCAGATGCGTCATTAAATACTTTTTTCAAAATGGTCATACCAATCTTCACTTGAAATATACAGGTTGATATGTATTGTTTATACGTCTTTTTTATGGTACCCAAAATGTTTTAGGATCAGTACTATTGCATTCAAGCGTTTACAAGAACATTTTGTTTATCTTCTATCTGTTTAGTTTTTATAAATGATTTGTAATCCTTTCTCATAGTGGCGTATTCGCCCCTAAGTACGTCTGCATTGTATGAATCCACACATTTATTCAAATTTCTCAGGGACTGACGAAGTACTGTTCGTTTATCCCTGCATTCCTTATCGAACCAAGTACAATTACTTGTTTTCCCCAATACTATCTTTTTCTTCATACACTGCCCAGCCTCAGCAATACCTGTTAAAAATTTTTCTACGGCTGCATTGATATCAATGTTAATCATTCAGCTGCTTGTGTGAAAATTAATGAAATTTCTTTTGATAACAATGCTTGCCTATATTCATTCTCAAGCTCTTGATTCCAAACATACTTTTCAATAATAGTTTTTTTCTAACTTTTCACAGGTTTTTACCAGCTGCTTTTGAACAGTAAGGGTTAGTTTCACGGGCATATGCTTGGATTCAATTCTTGAGATAACTTGTAAACATGAGGCATATTCAAAGATAGACCGAGAAATAAGGAAATAATCGATCACACTTGATCCATTGAGAGCATGTATGTATATGCCCCACAACGGTCTCCTGGTAACAGACCATTCATATATAACAGAGAAAATTGTTCGCATAACAAAAGTAGACAACGACCGAAGTCGTTTGTTGAAGAGTCCTTCGATTCCCGTTGGTACTCCTTTTCAGGCAGTAAATTTTCGTCATTCTTATCATCATCATTAACATCATATGGCAAAGAAAGCTCTTTTGCGTTTGCATCAGCAGTCCTAGCATTGAAATCACCCATGAGCATAAGGGGACATTCCCCAATCAATTCATAAACATCAAGTATACACTGCTCTAGTAAGTCAATTCCATTCTCTCGATTCTGTGTGTCAACATAATAGACGCTATGGGCAGGAGGAACATACATACCTATCAATACACATTCGTTTCGTGAATTTGGCAGAAGCTTTGAAATCTTGAGCACGATGCAGCTATCGTATTCAACTTGAATTTGTTGAACTAAACTAGAATACATTTTCTTTACTAACATGACAGCACCGCCAGAGAGGCGAGCTGTGGTGCTGTCTGATACAATCACTCCTGGGGAGACAAACACATCAAAAGCAGAAATAACTGAGATGGAAAGCTGGATGAAAAGGTTTCTGTAAGAAAAACAATATCATAAATTGACAAGAATTGTCTAATGTCAGGCTGATAGATGGTATTTAGTCCTTCTATGTTATATGTTAAAAAGGATACATTGTGACCATGTATGTTCGGTTGTTTGGGTTGGCCGTCAGAGGCAGGGCTGATGACATGGGCAGGGTCGTATCCCTAGGTTGTTGGAGGCTGAGCTCCCGATTCCGTTCGGGCGGAGTTAGTTTTGGCATGTGGAAATAACTCTGTGACGTGCTGTTGCCTTCCTTGCTGTTGTGTTGCCTGAACTTGTTTTGCCCTAGTTTTGCTTCTGGTCAACCTACTTTTTGCTGTAGGGGTTTCAGTCTCTAGTGAGAAGCTTTGCTGGGCTTGCTCCTGCACGTCTTGCTTGCTGGTCTCTGCCTGTGTTTTTTTTGTCTCCTAACTCTGTTCTGAAATCAGAAGACTGACTCTCCATAGCATCTACAGCAGTCCATGGGTCAGCAAGCTGTTTGACAGAGGTCTGGCTGCTACCGTTCTGGACGTCTGTCCAAAGATCAGCAAGCTGTTTAGCGTAGCTTTGACTGCTGTCTTTCTGGGGTTCCTCTTCTGTTGGCTTGTCTGGCGTTGGTGAAATCTGAAACTTGTGCTTTGCCATTGGTGTACTTTGAAGATATATTGGACTAGTGGGGATTTTAATTACAGCATCTTGCGCTGAGGGGGGGTCCTTGGGTACGGTTTGCTGCTACTCTTATATCACTGGCTGTCTGGGATGAATTGCTGGGTAGATTTCCTTCTACACAAGTTTGGTTAGTCCCATCGACTGGGCAGGGCACAGGGGACACTGCTTGGCTGTGTACTTTACTGGAGTGGGTGTGTCCTCTCTGGTTGTTGGCTGTGCGTCAGCAAAGACTGGATGGTTTCTGTCTTCAATACTGTGGGGAGGGCTTCCAAGCAGAGACTCATCACTGCTGTTTGAGGTTGGTACCAGCCTAATGCCCCGTGCATCCACTATTTTCCTGTATCTTGTTGGGGAGATGCTGTTTGACTTTGGATGACTCAGTCTCTCTACCGGTACTGAATCCTGCGTCTGATTATTTGTCTTGGTGGATTTACAATCTTTCTGGTGTAGTGCTGTATTGCACCGGTTTGGATTGATGGCCTCTGGCTTCTCGGTCTTTTTGATGGGGGGCCTCATGTCTTGTTCCTTTGCACCAAGGCGTGCGTTTCGTCTGGGTTTGCTCAGTAGTGGGAATATGTTCGTATCCCAAGTCCATGGTGGTCTCTCGTCTGCTTCTCTTGCAGGCTGTTGTTGATGTTCAAAGGGATCATCCTGAGTAGGCCTGTCGGCAGGATCACTGCTTTCCTGTCGACTGCTGCTTTGCTGCCTTCTCTGTTCTGGTGAGCTATGTCACGTCTCTGGTTGTGGGCAAGGTTTGTTGAATTTGTCCTGCAATGAGACCTCTATGGTCTCTTCTGTTCTGTCCTTTCTGAGATCCATTCTTGTAGTACAGACGGCCCTTCCAGACATAGGCGTGTCTGCCTGCATCTTTTTCTGCTGCTTGGGCCTGGCTCTGGCGGTTTGTTAGATCAGAGGCGACTCGGATTCCCATATCGTTTGCCATCTCCCTTCTGCACTCTTTGGCCTGAAGGATGGCCAGTTTGTCCTGCCATCGGAACAGACGTGCAATGATGGGACGTGGATTATTATTGTGGCTTTCAGCTTTAGGTCCAAGACGGTGCGCACGTTCGACGTCGTCAGTGGTCCATGACTTGCAAGGAAAGTACCTGTTCAGTAGTTGCACTACCTTCCGAATGCACTTTGAATTGTCTTCATTGGGGCCTTCAAAGACGTAAAATAATCTAATGTTGTTGCGTCTTGAGAAAGATTTTAGTTTATCCATGTGGTCATCTATGTTTTTTGACATCTCCATGAATGAGTCTTTCCACTGGTATAACTCACTGCAGCAGCATTGCTCCAGGAGTTGGCACTGGCTAGTCAACCACTGCACGTCATGCTTCAGTTGCTGATTGTCTCTTTGAAGGGCACCACACAGGGACTCCAGTCTCAGCACAGCGTCTGGTGATTCTTTTTTTTCAATTGTCGGGATATCCAGCTAGAGTGAGTAGATTTCTGTGAAGATCTCTTGGGTTGGTGTTAAAAAAAGCTTCAAACCCTGGATTTTGAAAGTACCCAACCCGTGCCTTTTGCCTATACCTGTCTGAAGAGCCAAAGCTGTGACTGTTCTGTGTGCCTGGTCTTGTTGATGCATCCACCTCTTTGGCCCTGGATTTGATTCCACATCCATACAGAAGAGAAGGTACCATCCCGATCAGATCATGCACGTCTCAAGGATGATAAGCTTGAGGATGAGTTGGGCCCCCGATGTTGTGTGGATAGTCACTCTATACTGAGGCCTTCGGTACAATCTCCATCTTGTGGCCGCTTCAAATCCAGTTGCTACAGCTAACATGAGAAAAAGGCGTCTATGTTGGCAAATGCAGATTTGGATCGTGAAAGGCAGACCTTTGATGTTGCTGAACTGCAGAGGTTGACAGCTGACATAGTCGCTGCACTGTAGAGGTTGACAGGTCACAGTGTTATCACAGCAACCAGACAGGCTGGTCGTTCCCTTTATTTGACACACACGAAGAGGAGCAGGTAGGCTAGTAGCACTGTTCTCAGTACTGACATAGGCCAAAGAGAGTTTGATTTCGTATGTCAGTGTCCAGTGCTTCCACTTTCCGTTACTTCCGCGAAAAGCGCGGCATGAATAGCGAGTGAAGGTCATGTTTGTGCATCTGTGTTGTTGGCTTTTATCCACTTTACACATTTGCACCAAGCGTCAGTTCATCAGTTCGTCCGCACGACATCACTGATTTCACTGTCAGTTTGTCAGTTCATTTGCAGGGCAGCAGCAGATTAGATTTCCAATCACCCGTGCCTAATAAAGCCAATGCGTCATAGGTTTCCGCTGGTCTCAAGCATTCAACAAAATTTAACACCGCTCCTAAAAACCTGGCAAAATTCGAAAAGAGAGAGAGAGAGAGAGAGAGAGAGAGAGAGAGAGAGAGAGAGAGATTTCTGCGCTGTTGGCAAGGGAGTTACAATTACTGCATTAGTAGAGGAGAGTCTACGAATATGGACCACCCTGTTTTCAGACAACAGACGATAATTGTGGTGGATTTGAGTGTTCAGCCGTTTTAATTACTCCCCTTTCAGCATTTGAAGCAAATCAAAATGGCAACATCAGATTTCATTTGAAAATGGCAAGCATTTGTTTGAGTTTCGATGACAAGTTGTGATTCTGAAAATCGTGAAGATATTGTCAATGTCTTTCAGAACCTTTAAAGATAACTGTCAGCTGTGAGACAAAACTTCAGACTCTAATTCATGCACATTAAGACTTTTCATCTGCAGTCACCGTTCCATGCACACATTTTTTTTTCAACTTTGTCATGTTCTACTTATATGGACCACCTACTTCTACATTACTGGGCCTCTAGTCCAGATTGGTGGACAATGGTCCATATTTGTGGACACCCCTTTTAAGTTCTGATTTTCACTGTTCAACCTCCACGGACTTTTTATGACCAGGCTGTGGAGAAAGGATGCATCCCGGGAGGTCTGTTTCACCTCACCAAGAGCTGTCTTTTTGGTGAAGCCTACTTGAAGGCAGCTACAATGTCAAATGCTGTAAACGGAGTTGCTTCCCGTGGAACCTGGCCATGTAAGAGATATTTTTGGAGATCATGAGTTTGCTCCATGTGACAACAGATCTCTTCCCAGTTAAAGCAGAGTTTCACCAATCTCATCGACCCAAGCTTCATCAGCACCTTCTGTCAACAGTCTAGCAGTTTCACAAAATCAGATTCCACCCAATCCTCCCAAACCCGTCCAGATCTTTCGAGCCAGTTTCCATCCAATGCGCCTATCAGCTGTCCAACTTGTTCTTTCCAGAACCCACCCAACCCTACTGTAAATTGTCCATCTACTTCCACAGAGAATCCATCCAACCCTCCTGCCAGCTGTCCCTCTACTTCAACTTGGAATCCGCCCAGTCCTCCATTTAGCCCCTTGATTAACTCCCAGCCTATACTCTCTGCTGACGAAGCATCAGTTGTTAAGACTTCTTCAGATGGACGACGTTTCTTTAGAGCTGTAGCCACAATCATGGATGAATCTCTATAGAGTGCTGTGAGGATTTACTGCAAAATTACAAATCCATTGTCCGTGGAACAGCTCTGGCTGATCAAATGAAAAACCAAATGATCGTGCACATTCTATCTAATTTGGAGAAGTTTACTCCCTGTATGATAGAGATGATGCTTGAATGTTGACATGCCAGGGCATACTCGGTTTCATACTCTTTTGGAGAGAGAGTAATGCTTATGGCAATGCGAACATCTCAAGTTTAGAGCTTGAAATCCACAGAACAGCTGAAGTCATTAAAGGAAAAATAATTGTCTGATGTGAAAACAACGTTATACTATTTTCTGGTGAGAATTCTGTCACTTCATGCACTTGATGTACACTGCATTCGGAGACAACACGGGACACTATGACTACAAGATCGAAAGAGTGCCAGAACCGCAGCCAAACGTGGACCGTGTACTTTCTCCGTCAGTTCAACAACGCCTGTTCTTCCCAGCACATCAAGAAAAAAAGATTTTTTTAAAAGAGAGAGCTCTGAAATAGTCACCTCTATCCTTATAAAAAAAAGACACTGGAAGAAAAAGTGGCTAGCAGTGAAAAACAGAAAAAGGAAAAAATGGACATGAGAAAGAACAATATGAAGAACAGGACAGGTCGAAAGAAAGCTACCAAACCTGCAGCCTGTGCAACGCAAAGAAAACATGCTTATTTCAATGACTGGTGTTGCTTTTTGTGTGCTGAGAGCAGGACAGAAGACAGGATTCAGTGCAGAGAATGTCATGCGTGGACACATGGAGATCGTGCAGGAGCAACTGATGCAGATCTCTGTCTGTGACCTGTGCCTTTGAGCAAAGAGAACTGGATTTGATCCAAGAACATTATAGCCATATTGGCTCCAGTGATTAAGGAACGTATTTTGTCTTAGCAATATCTATAATTGTTTGCCTTTGTACAACATTAAAATGACTTTAGGCCTTACTATTTCTTAACTCAGAAAAAAGTTTATTCTGTTATATCCATTTGCTTGCCTTTGTAATCTTTGTTTGAATTTTTGCCCACAGCTTTCCTCCAGTAAGCAGCTTCAGGAAAGCTCATTCTATTGTGTTAACTGTTTTATCTTTGTAGTCTTTTGTTGTAACTTGTGACATTAGCTTTTCTGTGGCAACCCTCTTCTGACAATTTTCTGTTGAATCCTCTTTGTAGTCCTTTGTGGTGACTTTTGGGCCTTTTTCCCATTTGGCTTCAATTTTTCTCTGGCAAACAGCTTTAAAAAATGTCTGATCATTACATTCTTTTGTTGTTGTAAGCCTTGTTGAGTCATTTGTCTTTACTCTTTCTTTGACAATCATGTTCAAAAAATTATATTTTGTTGGATTTTTGTTTGTCTTTGTAATCTTTTGTCACAACTTTAGCTTTATCCTTTCTCTGACAAGCAGCTTCGGAATTTTGTGTTATTCTGTATCCATTTGTTTGTATTTGTTATTCTTCTCATGGAGTTTGTGCTTCAATCTGTTCTGGTACATACATTGGAAATCGTATTCTGTTTCGTTTTTTCTTTTCTTTTGCCTTTGTAAACCGTTATAATGAGTTATGACCTGCAAACAGAATCAGTGCATCTTATTCTCTGTGGTGGTCCGTATTTCAGAACAAAGTGGTCCATATTTGTAACAATGTCCAGTATTATGGACCAGATTTTAAAAGATTTTTAAATGAAACTGTGTCGATTGCTTTTGTTCATGTTGTTGAGATATTAACATAACACCCCTTCGGTGACAAGTAAAACCCACATCAAGTTTCTTTGTCGTCTGGCATTTGGCTATGATTTTATGGCTACTTATTTAAAACAATTGTCCATATTTGTGGACTCCCTCCTACATGTTTATGCTTTCCCTCTATATACAATTTTTCTTAGGTCTCTTGTGGTAATTACATTGATAAATGTTGGTGGATAAATGCACAAACACAAACGTGAAAAGTGAAAGAATCCAAGCAAAACCTAATGGCTTAACCGTGTTAACGCCACCAAAGAAGACCACTCCAAACAAAACCTAATGGCTGAACCGTGTTCACGCCACCAAAGAAGACCACTCCAAACAAAACCTAATGGCTGAACCGTGTTCACGCCACCAAAGAAGACCACTCCAAACAAAAGCCACAGCAAAGGATTCCTAGGCAGTGAGACGAGGAAAGTTCATACACGCTGCTCACACATGCCAGGCATTACCAAAAGCGGACAGGAAGGTCGAAGCTAGCATAAAACATTACGCAGCCACGAAGGTGCTAAAAGACAACATCCGAAGTGAGAACAGTGAGACCCTTTTCATTCATAAATTAAGGAGGTGAAACACGCATGCACGTACGCACGCACGCGCGCGAGCACGCAAGCATGCACGTACACACACACACACACACACACACACACACACACACACACACACACACGCAGCCATGCAAACACACACACACACACACACACACACACACACACGCACACACATATAGCTAGCGTTGTGCACTAGTACTATATTCCCACCATTGTTGCAGTGAATACACGTTTTATAGTGCATAAAAAAAAAAACAAAGTATTCGCAAAATCATGATAAAAAGAAATTAAGGGACTAAATGATGTTGAACACTGTGATGTTTGTTATCGTGAATTATCTTGACAAATTTTTTTTTTCTCTAGTGAATTATCTTGACATTTTTCTTCAAAGCGGTTTAGGTCTAGCGTTCAGGGCTGGCTACGAACGTTGGTGAGATGTCTCGTAAACCATTTCCCACTGAGACGCAGACACACCGAAATAATCAATATCTGCCCAAGTCACTGTCAGCTGGTGTTTTCTACTAAATCACATTCGCCTGAACATACAGGTTTTAAAAAGTGAGAAATAAAAGAAGCACGAGCATACTTGACTTCATAAACGGATGGATTGCTGGGGGGGGGGGGGGGGGGGGGGGGGGGGGGGGGGGGGGTGTGTGTGTCTGTGGGGTTTTTGTTGTTGTTGTTGTTATTGTTTTGCAACATTCTTTTATTTGGCAATAGCCATCATTCAGGTTGATCGGGAAGTAAAAACACTTGCCCCCCTCCCCCCTCCCCCCTACCCCCTCCCCCCCCCCCCCACCCCCATCAATGGTGTGTGCACTAGAGTGAGTTGTGAAAACCATTGACTGCACTTTCTGATGACAATGTGGCAACAAAACAACATCAAAGGGTTAAAAGAAATTAGAAAGGAAGTAAAGGAAAGGAAGGGAGAGAGAAAGAGAGAAAGGACAAGGACAAAGAAAAAAAGAAAGAAAGAAAGACACGAAAAAAAGAAAGAAAGAAGGAGAAGAAACAGGATCGAACACACATTGACAGTATGAGCTGCAATTCAACAAGTAGGAGAAATGGCGATAGTGCCAAAATTGCAGTCCCTTTTGTTCGCTCTCTCTCTCTCTCTTTCCAGTCATTAACATGAAATACGTTTTTGTGGAACTCTGTGCGCAGTTGATCAAGTCTGCTGCAGGATTCTGGTGCCTACTGGTGAGACGCACTTTCATGGAAGCGAAGAGGAAATCTTCCACGTAGACTGGATCATCCAGCAATATGAAACTAGTCTATATTAGTCGACCAATTCTTTTGAGGGTATTTTTTTCATTCGCGCAACGCTCTTGTTTACTTTTGGAGACACTTTTGATACATACAAGTGAATCTCTTGTATTTTGGAGAATGTCCTTTTTGTTCGTATGTAGTAGAAAGAAACTCGTGGAGCGCGTGGCAGCAGAGTCCTCAGAAGAGAAGCCCCCTTCAAGCGAGTGTTTCGGCCCTTATCTCCTGACACTCTGGGGGGGGGGGGGGAGGGGGGGGGGGGTTGAGCCACACCGGTTCATGACTCCGGATGTCCCTCTGCTGCCCATTTTTCCCCCATCTTGGGACGAGCCATGGCTGGGATTCGAACTCATGTCCCTCTGGACATGCTAATTTTCCACTTAATGACTCGCGCACTAACGACTGAGCCACTGGGACACCTGATGCCACTGTATGTCCTGTTCCCAAAAAAACGCAACCCAAGCTGTTTAAATGATTACCGACCAGTTGCCCTCACATCTGTTGCAATGAAATATCTTGAAAGAATTGTCCTCGGTTCTTTGTACGCATTCTCTTTATTGATTCTCATCAGCATTCAACACCATACAACCACATCTGATGGCAAAGAAACTCATTAACATAAAAATGTGGGTAACAAGCTCATTCTCTGGATAATTGATTTTCTTACACAGAGGACACAGTCTGTTCGATATCAAAGTGTTGTTTCGTCTTCCAGAGTCATTTCAACTGGCGCACCCCAGGGTACTGTTTTATCACCAGTGCTTTTTACTCTGTACACAAATGATTGTTCAGGAAAGTGATTCAACTTTGTACATTAAATATTCAGATGACTCAGCACTTGTGGATCTTTCCAACTCTGATTCTGTTTACTTCAAGGAGGTTCAAAGATTTGTTGACTGGTGCGCATAACTATCTTGATCTGAATGTAACAAAAAAACGAAAGAAATGTTGATTGATTTTAGAAAGAATCCAAAAGCTGTACCACCACTTTTTATCAAAGGTGTGCTGAAAGTAGAACGTGTTGAATCATACAAATATTTAGGAACTTTTATAGATAATAAGCTGAATTTTAAATCCCATGTTGAGTATGTC
>JADBJO010002178.1:212500-270000 GCA_016801955.1 Conus betulinus
AGAAAAAACATTCGGTAGTGCGCCTTTTGGTTGACTGGAGAGATTGCGTGTGCGTATGGAGTAAATGCTGTCGAATGCGTGTGTGCAAGAGTGACAGTGTGACAGTGGTGACCCTGACGTAGCTGCCATTGTTTTTTGTTCCCTCCTGGAGGGAGAAAGAAAAAGAAAAGATTTCTATTTGTGCCTGTGAAAAGGAGAGAGATAGACTTTCATTTGAAAGAAAAACGATTTTGATTTGTACCCTTAAGGGTTTGAGGGAAGGAAAAAAAAATTAGTTAATTATTTATTGCGTGTAATGTTTGCATTTGTTTTCTTTTCTATTTGTGTGTGAATGAATTTATTTTCAGTGCGAGTGAGGACTTCTCTCTTCTTTCTGACTCTGTGTTCTGGAAGTGTTTTTTTTTTTTTTTTTTTTTGTCCCTAATTTTTTTCCCCCGGATCGGTGAGCCCCACCGCTTCTCGCTACATTGAGCGATTAGTTCAAAGAGTGGGAGCAGCCGTGATCGCCCCTTATTAGGTTTAGTTTTGTTGTTGTTGTTGTTTCTTTCTCTGTCATATCGTTTCATTTCAAATAGTCCCCTCTTCCCGGAGTTCGAACCGACCTTGCCTCCTTCAACAGGACAGAGGTTGACAAGTGCGGGGAAAACTCCTCCTAATAATATTTTCTTTTGATGATCTGTTTGTTTTCTTTTAGTTTTGTGTTGTGACATTTTCTTAGCGTTTGGGTGATTGAGCATGTATTGATTGATTGTTTATTATCTTGTATTATTACTATAGTGTTGTGTACATTGTGTATAATTTTTCCCCGTCTCCAGTTTCACGGGAGACAGTGACCACTAGGGTGCTGTCTGAGGGCTTCTTTTGCTTTCCTTGATTTCATCTCACTATTACAAACCTGTGTACCCTTTCATTCCTTTTCACCCCTTTTTTCAAAATCTCTACACTTCTTTACAATAAGCTCCTATCTAGTTTTCTTTTCAACATTTTCATCTTTTAGGTAGGATTTCCGCTAGTTTGTGTTTTCTCCCCCTCCTTTTAACTGTTTATGATTCCATTTGTTTTGTAAATTCATTTTCATTTATCGTATAAGGCGATACATTTAGTTTTGTGAATTCATTTGAAATTAAGTAAGAAAGAAAGACTAACAACAAGAACGTTTAAGAACTAAAACTTTATAAAGAATTTATTTCCAGAAAAAAACTTTAGTATTGTGTTTTTTCCTTTTCTCAGGAAAAACACAAAGATTAGCATTGAACTTCATTTTTTTTAAATTCGAAATTGATAGCTGTTTTCGAAAAAACAAATTATTTTTGGAAAAATACATTGCTTGGGTTTCATATCTATTCTGTTTTAGTAAGCTATTTTCTGCTTACACCGGAAATTGAATTCTTTATTTGTATATATTGTAATTACGTTTTTGTGAAACATATAACACCATCATATATTGCCCTATTTTCATTCATACTTAGAAATTGTTTTGTGTTTATATCTGTTGACGGTTCATTATGGATGATTTTGATAAACATGTTCAACAAGCGGAACGCTTGAGTTTTGATTGAGAAAAACTTATCAACTATGTGCAACAATGCATTGATAGGACAGACAGGCTAAGAGAGAGAAAAGAAAATCAAAGAAAACTAGAGTCTGAAAAAAAAACACTACAGAGGGAATCTGAAGAAAAGAGACTACAGAGGGAATTTGAAGAAAAACGACTACAGAGGGAATCTGAAGATAAAGAACGTCAATTTAAGTTGAGGCAGTTAGAATTAGAGACCGATGCTGAAATTAAAAAAAATTACAGGCATCGAGAGAACCTCCACCAGCTCCACCAGTCAGTTCCGCAAGCGCGCCTCCACCAAAAACAGCATATATTCCAAAGTTACCGCCTTTCGAGGAAAAAAAAACGGATGACACTGATAGTTTCCTTTATCGATTTGAAAGTCACGCAACGTCTTGGGGTTGGCCAAAGGAAAAATGGACATTGTATATTGCGTCGTTATTTAAGGGTAGCGCTTTGGCACTGTACCACACACTCGCGGCGAAACAAAATTTAACTTGGGATCAATTGAAAGAAGAACTCCTCAAGAAATTTCAATGTTCTACTGATCGTTTTCGCGAACGTTTCCGTTCTGTGCGCCCTGACAAAGAGAATCGTTTCCGTCGTTTTTAATTCGCATGAGTCATTGCTTAGATCGATGGATCAATTTATCAAAAAAACAAGCAAAACTTTTCAGTCACTGCGAGATCTCCTTCTTAGAGAACAACTTTTCCAGAGCGTGAGCAAAGATCTGGCCACTTTCCTTAAAGAAAGGCAATTTGAAAACGTTGAGGAAATGTGTCAGATGGCTGATCGGTATTGCATCGCTCACGCAGATAGGGGCGTGGCTAGGAAAGGAGAATCTTCCATCTTTGAGTCTCATGCGTCATGTACAATCCCATCGGGACAGGGGAATTACAGGAAAGGAAATCGTGGGTCATTTCGGGGTCCTCAAGGATATACCTATCCTTGGAACGGACAGGGATCTTTCCGCGGTTCAAGTGACTTTCGTCAGGACCAGTACTCACCACCGGAAAAAAAGCCGTTGCTCCTCAGCAAACTTTCCGAGGTCGTGGACAGCGACCACCGCGTAGACCTTGGGTCAGCTCGTGGGCAGAACCGAAGTTCACAAAGTAACACCAATCAGTCGGCTGCCGATCAGACAATGTGATGTTTCTTTTGCGATGGCAAGTTCCATTTTAAAAAGAATTGCCCTTTCAAACCAAATGATTGAAAACCCGCATTAGTCTCCACTGATTGTGAAGAAGGCCTTGTTTTGGCACCACATCAATCGGTTGATGGACTTGTGTTAGAAGACGGAGCCATCAACGGATTGCAGGCTTCGGTTTTGTGAGACACTGGGTGCACCACCGCTGGTGTAAGAAAATCTTTCGTGCCAGTATCTCGACACTGTCCAAAAGTGCAGGTCGTTTGGAGGCAAGACAAAAACATTTCCACTGGCAAAAATTTCGGTCGATACACCGTAATACTCCGGATTTTTCACCGCCTGTGTTATCGATAGCCCCAGTCTGCGACTTGATCTTGGGCAATTTGTCAGGTGTCGCTACAGTACATGGTGGTGCTGGAGGATCGTTCGTTCCTTGTCTTGTGAGTACCAGATCAGACATCACAGAGCAGGGAAAGGCTACAAAGCTGCTAAAAGTCTCAAAACTGGATGAACTCCAAATTACCCCAGATGATCTAAAAGAAATGCAGGGAAAAGACGAGACGCTGACGACAATACTTTTGTTGCCAAACAGACTGTCACTGACATACCAACAAACAAACCAACGTACATACTGGACTCTGACATTCTCTACAGGTGTGTACCAGGACAGGACAACAAACAAGTTGTCGTTCCAAAGCCACTTAGAGAGATAGTACTACACACGGCTCATGATGCATTGTTCGCTGGTCACTGCAGAATCAAAAGGACATTAAAGAGAGTTTTTGATTCCTTTTATTGGCCAGGTGTCACAAAGCAAGTTACAGAATATTGCCGCTCATGTGACATCTGCCAAAAGACATGTCAGAAAGGTTGCGTCCCATGTGCACCTTTGCACAAAATGCCTCTCATTTCCGTCCTGTTTCGGAAGGTGGCTGTTGATCTTGTCGGGCCTTTCCCACCGTCTTCTTCCGGATATCGCGCTATATCCTAACTTTGGTGGATACAGCGACAAGGTATCCAGAAGCGATTCCACTCAAGAAGATTGATACAGTGTCTGTCGCTGAAGCCCTACTTGCGATTTTTTTTCCAGAGTGGTCTTCCAGACGAAATTCTCTCGGATTGTGGAACGCAATTCATTTCCGACCTAATGAGGGAAATTTACAGACTGTTGTCAGTCTCCCTCCATTTCAACCACGCCATATCATCCCCAATCGAATGGCATGGTTGAACGATTCAATGGAATGTTAAAGTCCATGTTAAGAAAAGTTGCAAGGCAGGAACCCCAGGAATGGGATCGTTTCATACCAGCTTTGCTTTTCGCGTACAGGGAAATGCCGAACGAAACACTGGGATTCTCACCATTCTAACTTCTTTCGGACACTCACCAGGGGTCCTTTGGATCTACTGATGACACAATGGACAAATAAGATGGACATACCTGACAGTAAAACTGTCTACCAATACGTTTATGAACTGCATAATCGTTCAAAGGATGCATGTGAAATTGCTCAACAGTCAGTTGATAGAAAAACGGATGTAGACAAGGTCTTTCCAGATAGAAAAGCAAAGGCACGTTCCTTCAGTGTAGGGGATAAAGTCCTTGCACTACTCACTGATGAACACTACAAACTTCGTGTTCTGTGGAAGGGTCCTTTTCAGGTGGTCGAGAAACTTTCTGCAGTTAATTATAAGATCAAAATGGCAAACACTGAAAAGGTATTCCACGTGAACATGTTGAAGAAGTATATTGAGCGTACAAATGTTGCCATCAACCAGTCAGTTGAATGGATATATCCTATGTCAAAAAATGATGTCAACATGACAGATATTATCAGTGATGATTTTGTACCCAATTTAATGTGCAGGGACAGATCAAAGGTTGTGAAAACAGCAAATGTAGGATTGTTTACATCTACCAGTGCAGATGATGTTGTACCCCTTCCTACTCTGTCTATCAAAGGTGAAACCTATGATGATGTGGTTCTGTCGAATGATTTGTCTGCAAGTCAGACAGAACAGCTCAAAGAAATTTTGAAAGGCTTCAGGATATGTTGACAGATATCCCAGGTACAGTGACAGGAATTGAACCCCATAGTATTCAGTTAACTACTGAAATACCAGTGCGAACCAGACCATACCCACTCCCGTTTGCAAAAAAAAGAGGTTGTCGACAGAGAAATTAAAGTAATTCTGGATTTAAAGGTCATAGAACCTTCTACATCTCCGTACAGCTCACCAGTTGTATTAGTGGACAAACCTGATGGCTCGGTGCGGTTCTGCATCGATAACAGGAAATTAATCAAGGTCACTGTGTTCGATGCCGAGCCCATCCAAGACATTGAAGAACTTCTGTGTCAGCTCTCAGAAGGAAATTATTTTGTGAAAGTAGACTTAACTAAAGGATACTGGCTGATCCCAATGGCTGAAGCTGACAAGGAAAAGACAGCATTTCAAACACCCTTTTGGTCTTTTCCAATGGACGACGAAAATGCCATTCTGCTTGCAAAATGCCCCAGCTTCTTTTGCCAGAATGATGCGAGCCCTAAAACTCCATGAATGTGGTGCAGTCAGCTTTTTGGACGACATTTTGTTGGCTACAAAGTCATGGAGTGACCTCCTTTCTAACTTACGAGCTGTTTTTTTTTTTTTTTTTCCAAACTCCGAAGTTTTGGTCTAACTGCGAGACCATCCAAAATTCGTGCCGGTTTTCAAACTCTCGAGTCTTGGGGTCACACTGTTTCAGTGGGGAAAATGATGCCAGAAGGAAGGAAAGTGGAAAAGATTTTATCCTTACACAAACCCACTACAAGAAACAGATCAGGTCACTCATCGGATTATTGTCTTACTATATAGACGATATGTACCCCACTTTGCGTCCCTGACAGCCCCTTTGACTAAATTGACGAACGGGACGAAGAACAAAAAAGTATTGTGTGGTCTGATGAGTGCCAGAAAGCTTTAGAGTGAGTTCAGAACACCCTCAACTCATTTCCTGTTCTTTTGTTATCCTCCCTCTCAGAAGACTTTATTTTGAGAACCGATGCCAGTTCCAAAGGAATGGGAGCGGACTTTTGCAGGAAAAAAATGCTTTTGTTACATCCCGTACAATACGCCAGTAAAAAGTTCTCAAAGGCACAACTCTCCACTATTGAGAGAGAGTGTTTGGCTATTGTATGGGTATGTGAGAAGTTCGCCAGGTTCTTGACTGGAAGAAAGTTTCGGTTACAGACTGACCACAGGCCATTGACGTTCCTGCAATCGTCAAAGACTAAGAACAACAGATCATTAAGGTGGTCTTTGGCATTGCAGGAATTCAAATTTATTATTGAACCAGTGCCTGGAACAAAATGTCATGGCAGATTTGTTGGTCACGTGTATGAATATTCATGGACAAATGTAACTATGTTAAAGGGAAAGACTATTTCTGCTGTTTTGTCTTTCTCTATGATCGCGGTGTGTTCACATTTGACAGTAAATTGTATGCTACTGCCTATTCAAATCAACTGGTATTTTATGCTTGATTTGCTGTTGAAGTGACTATATGTTTTACAAGCAAACACTACTTGATGTTGATGTATTACACATCTATTCTTTGCTTTATTCCTTTGCAAATAATGAAAAAATCATCATGTACTATTCGTGTCTAGCTTGCTTGTGAAGGTGAATGTATATGTGTCACAAGCAAAGAACACTTTAGAAATGTATACAGACATGTTTTGATTGTGTTGTGACACAAACCTATTGTTTTTATTAGTCCATTGTCAACAATGGAAATATGTTTCACTTTTCAATGGACTATAACATTACATGTGGGGAAAAAAACTATGTGTTATTTTGTTTACATGTCTCTTGAGAAACATTTACACTTAGAAATATTCTCATTTCATGAGGGTTTTGAAACACATAATGTGATGTAAAGGGTAAAGGGAAAAAATGTGCTTCACATCTAACATATAAACACAATTTGTACTTTGAATTGTCAATATCCCTGATTGTTTTGTCCATGTATTTTATGAAATGTAATTTGTGATATGTGGATGAATCATGAATTCTTTTTTAGAAAGACTGAACTTTTGAAACATGGTATTTATGGTGGATCATGATGATTGATTCTATACGTTGATAAGTAATCTGTGAATCATGTGTGATGGATACACATTTTGTGATTCATGGCTGAAGATGTGTTTTAAGTGAAGTTGTATATCCTTTAAAATTTTTTCTGGGAAAAAATGGGGGGGGGGGGGGGGGGGGGGGGGGGGGGGGGGGGGGGGGGGGGGGGGGGGGGGGGTGTCATGTGACGTAGCCTCACATCAAGGCATGTGACGCTCCATCACATGTAGTCTAGTGATATGAATCATTTCCCCCATGCCACAACTAAAAAGGAAGAATATTCATGTGGCTTGACTAGTGTAGCGGGCGTTCCCAATAATTGTGAGGATCACTCATTAAAATAAACAAGGGTGGTCATTGGGTGAAAGTGACCACTGAGAGAGATAGTTTAATAAGGGCTGGTAAGGTGCTGGTCATGCGTTTTGAACACTGAGTGTGCACACTCACTAGGAGGGAGGAAAGAATTAGTTTTAGCCCAGAAAGACTCGAATCTGTCAGGACGTTGGTCAAGGGGACCTCACCGCTGACCAGTCATTACCAGCCCTTCACCCTTCACCCCTCACCCCGTCAGCTATTCCTCCTCTGATGTTGCGACGACATCTGTTTCTTAAGTGCTGAGACGGGTGTTTAAACGATGGCCGTGGTTTGGGGAACACACCGATAGTTCGGCCCCAGCAATTGAAGACCCCGGGTAGAGGGAGTCGGATCTCATCGGTTCCCCAGTGACTGGAGAGTTCAAGGGGTCAGCACGTTTTTCTGATGCGGACAGGGCATCATGACAGTATGGGGCGAGTGTTTTCTCTGATGCAGTATGGCATCATGAATGCATGATGATTTATTCTCCTGGTCTGGATCTTGGGCCAATGTTATGTAAAAGTGTTCTTTCTTCAGCAAGGAGGAATATTGTAAGAATTTATTGATATCATTCGTAACTTGACTTATCTTCCAGTGTGAAGAGGGAGAGAGAGAAACATGTATAGAATTTGTTTATTAATTGTTCGATTCATTTAGTAAAGTGTTTTCCCCGGAGAGGAGAGGGGGAGAAGAAAAAAAACATTCGGTAATGCGCCTTTTGGTTGATTGGTGGGGTTGCGTGGGCGTATGGAGGAAATGCTGTCATGAATGCGTGTGTGCAAGAGTGACGGTGTGACATACTTTTAAGCATTATGTCCTATCATCACTAATCCCATTACCAGCGTTAATTGTAGAATTAAAATAATGATAATACTTAGATACAATAACTTACTATTAGAAAGAAAGAGAGGGGGGTGGAGAGAGAGAGAGAGAGAGAGAGAGAGAGAGAGAGAGAGAGAGAGAGAGAGAGAGAGAGATTGTGTATAGGTGTGAATATGTGTGCCCCCCCTCCCCTCCCCCAGTTAGTATGTAAACCCATCCCCTTCTTCCCTCCACCCTCATGGCATCAACACCTGAAAGTAACATGTACCAACCCACCACTACAATCTCAGCCCACAGTATCCTCCCACCAAACACACATACTACCATATCTCCCACTTTTTTACCTCACACATACTTATAATAGCTATTTTTCCTTTCCCTTCTCACCACACTCTCTCTATTTCTCACATCAGTCTCTTGTTTATTCAGATACTTGTCCACTCCATTTCCTTCATTTGGTTTTCTTTTATTTTCATTTACTATTTTTCCTCAACATGAACTCCTGTTCCATCTTCCCTCTCTCCTGTGCATATATGTTGTGTAAATGTTGATAACTATGCGGACCCCCCCCCCCCCCCCCCCCACCCACACACACACACACACACACACACACACTTCCACGCACACACACACGCACACACACACACACACACACACACTCTCTCTCTCTCTCTCTCTCTCTCTCTCTCTGGAAACTGGTATTATGGTATATCTTCATCAGTCAGTAAAATTCCAGAGGATGCATTTTTTAGAGCAATATAACGTAGAAACAATCTGGATTGAGATCCAGTTTAAATTTAATAAGCCTATACTTATATGTTTTCTGTACAGAAATCCAGCTGAACATGTCGACTGGATTGACCGTTTCACGTTAATGATGGAAAACGCACATGATGAATCCAAAGACATCATGATATTAGGGGATTTTAATATAGATCTACTAAAAATAAATAAACAGTGGAACTATGTTTTGAGTCACTTGGTCTTACACAACTAATCAAAACTCCTACGAGGGTCACTGAGATATCTGAAACACTGATAGACCATTTATATATTACAAATCCAGAAACCATTCTGGAGACTAGTGTACCTGTTTATGGATGCAGTGATCACTTCCCAATTTGTTGCACTTGGTCAAAAAAGGGTATCAAAATTCCAAGGTTAAACCATAAAACGATTACCTTTAGAAACTTTTCAAAATTTGATAGTGACAAATTTCTCTCTGACCTTTTAAATTCCCCTCTAAATAAAAAGTGTATACAGAACCCAATCAGGCTCTAGAAGTTTGGTACTCCATCTTCTATAGTGTATACAACAAACATGCCCCGCTCCAAACCAAAAGAGTCAAACATCGGATAAAACCTCCTTGGCTTACAAAAGATATACAGGACACTATTTACCAAAGAGAGTACCTGTTAAAAAATGGCCCTCGTGATGGCCCTCGTGAAGAATACAAAAAACAAAGAAATAAAGTAACATCTCTCATTAGAGCAGAGAAAACGAAATATTTTCTGAACTTAATTAGTGAAAAGAAAGACAGCAAGTCCGTATGGAAAGCCATCCATGGATTAACAAATAAAAACATGTTTCCTCTGTTTCAAACATAACGAATGATATATCTACCAGTAAACTAAATCACCGTTTACAACAGTAGCAGATCAAATAATTCATGATGATAAATCAAATGATAATGACCTAGAAGAATTACAAAAATACTGCAGGGGAAAAACATCCATTCAGATTTAGATATCAGCCTTCTAGATGTTAATTCTGTTCTCGTGTCCCTTAGGCGATTGAAGCAGACAGCCACTCGTGGAATTGACGGTATAGATGGCAAAATTCTAAAGCTCTCTGCACCCTTTATCGCAGAAACGTTAACTTACATTTACAACCTCTGTATAGATAAACAATGCTTTCCAGATACCTTAAAAAAAAAAAAAAAAATCATACCAATATACAAATCAGGAAACACTACTGATCCATCAAATTATAGACCTATTTCGATTCTGTCAGTTCTTTCTAAGCCATTAGAACTCCACATCAATAATGACTCCATTCCCGTGCAGAAAAATATGATTTAATCCACCCAAATCAATCAGGGTTCAGAGAAAACCATTCGTGCCACACAGTGCTAACTAAATTAATAGATAGATGGCTCTTAAACATGAACAACAAGCAATTTTCAGGAATTCTATTTGTAGATTTCGCAAAAGCTTTCGACATTATAAATCATGAACTTTTACTCAGAAAACTAACTTTGTATAAGCTATCATACAAAACCCTGAAACTGATTTCATCTTTTTCTCTCCAACAGACAACAAATTGTGTCCGTAAACACATACAAATCTGATTTTCTTCCCAACAAATTTGGTATCCCACAAGGGTCGGTATTAGGTCCTCTATTGTTTTCATTTTACATCAATGATCTGCCATTGTACTTGAAAATAAACAGTGAAATGTTCGCTGATGATACAACCTTAGAAACAAGTAATTCTGACGCCAAACAGGTTTGCAGTGACATGCAAGAAAACATCAATCTCTTGGTTAAAAATGGACGCGATTTAATCACATGGCTCTCCATCCTCATAAAACTAAATTCATGATGATAACTACTAGACAAAAACGTCAAACTCTAAGCCAAAATCTGCCAGTACTTTGCATTTCTAACGAAAACGTCGAAGAAGTAACCAGTCACAAAGTCTTGGGAATAACTATAGACAACAATCTAACTTGGTCAAAACACTTAGAGTCTTTATCTAGAAACGTTGTAAGAAAAACTACATCTTCTGAAAAGGGATAACAACTTCTTAAATTTGCATGCAAGAAAACTATTCTTTCACTCTTACATTCAGCCTTTTATTGACTATGCCTCAACACTTTGGGACTCAGCGAGCAATAATTCTCTCAAACCGCTAATCAGCCTTCACAAAGAGCTGTCAAAGTAACGTTAGGCCGACCATCCTCGCTGGTAGATTCAGACTATAAGCAATCAGGCATTCTCCCATTCAAAGCCAAACTTCTATACAATAAAGGACTCTTTATGCATAAGGTACTCCATGGAAATGCTCCACTTTCTCTAACAAATATGTTCACTTTTAACGACTATCGACATTCACATAAAATAAACCTCCCGTTTGCAATGATTAATCTATACAAGTCTAGTTTGGCGTATTCTGGAGGTTGGCTATGGAACCATATTCCTCAAGAACTAAAAAATCAATCAAACTTTAAAAAAATTCAAGTCTAATTTCAAAAATATCTTATGAATGTCTCAGATTTGACTGCACTATATCCTAAAATGTATTGAAAACTCTCAATTCAGAGATTTAATTCAACAAATATGTGATGTTTGAAGCTGACTCAATTCTACTACGCAAATTGCACTGATCATCCCATACCATTCATGTGTTTTTTTTCCAGCTTTTTTTTGTGGGTGTTTCTCCATGTCTGCTTCATTGTCTTTCTCTTCCTTTATCTCTGACTATCTATCACCAGTCGGTCGGTCGGTCGGTTCCGTCCGTCGGTCTCTCTCTCTCTCTCTCTCTCTCTCTCTCTCTCTCTCTCTCTCTCTCTCTCTCTCTCTCTCTCTCTCTCTCCATTCACCCCCCTCTTGCCCTGATTATTTTTTTTTTTCTTGTTGTCCTTGGTAGTGGTGGTGGTGGTAGTGTTTATTGGTTTCTTTTTCTTTCTTTCTTTTTTTTGTCAAAGGTTCTCATGCAAGCAGTTGTTCCATTTTTTCATGTGTGTTTGTTTATTTGCTTTTTACTATATATCGATTTTTCCCCCAGAGGGCTGGATGTAAAAAAAAGCATTCATGCTTAGTCCACTACCCTCTCAAAATAAAATTCGTTCGTCTCTCTCTCTCTCTCTCTCTCTCTCTCTCTCTCTCTCTCTCTCTCTCTCTCTCTCTCACACACACACACACACACACACACACACACACACACACACACACACACACACACACACACACACACACACACACTCACACACACACACACACACACACACACACACACACACACACACACACACACACACACACACACACACACGCACGCACGCACGCACGCACGCACGCACGCATACGCATACGCATATACATACATACATACATACATATACATACATATATATATATATATATATATATATATATATATATATATATATATGCAAACTTTTTTTTTAATTTAGTTTTTTTATTTGTTTATTTAATCAGTACATCTTTTGTTGTGACTTAATAACTAGTATTACAAATGTTATATTTACTACTTTCATTAATGTAATCATTATTCTTTACAATATTTCTAACATTCTAGCTTACCACTTTTCTAGCCTCCTATAGCATCACTACCATTACTGTAGAGTTACAATCACAATTATTAACAAAACTATTAATGTAATTATTAACATACCTATTGGATTCCATCCTTCCCATAACTTATATCTTCTGTTTCCTTTCTGGTCTTCCTGTCCTCCCCTTTCCCTCCTCCCCTTGGTTGTGTTGTTGTTATTGTTTTTTGTTTGTTTGTTTGTTTGTTTGTTTTCCTCCTCCTCTTACTATCAGAATTAATACCTTTAGTATCATAACTATTATTAACATTGCTATTTTTTATTTATTATTATTTTCATCTATTTATTATATTACCATTATTATTTTTCAATTATTTATTTATGCATTTATTATTATTATTACTACTATTATTATTATTTATTATTATTATTTACAACTTATGTTTCCTTTATTTATTTATTTGATTATTATAAAAATGTATTTTCTAAATATATTTCTGTATCATGCTTTTATTACCTTAACCTTCACTATCGTTGTTAGCAGTATCATTCAGTAATACTATTGCTAGTATTGATACTACCACCATTAGCATTGACATCACCATCGCCTTCGCCTCTGGGACTGTTGCCACGGCAACCCTGCTGTTTAAGAATCCTCTAACCCACTCTCCTCTCTCCCATACCCATACTTATTGACACCAAGAGTTGTAGTAATCCTGTCTTAATTTTTTTTTTTTTGGTCCAATATTTTGACCATTATTAGTATTCCTATCAGTAATATTATTATTATCATCATTACGACTTTGACTCACATTATTTCCCTTCCAACAGCCTCGTTCTCATTCAACGTCTTCTTCCTTGCGCTGAACTCTGAAGCGATCAAAGCTAAAGCGAATTTTCGTTGTTCTGTTCGTTTGTGTCTTACCTGAAGAAGACCTACGAGGTCGAAACGCGTGTGTGTGTTTTGTCTTGTGACTCGTTTGTCTGGGCTAACCTAACATTTATTTAAGATTTGTTTAGATTTCCGCCTGCGGTTGTCTCACTTTGTAACTAGATCTGTGCTGTTCAGCTACTTTGTAAAGGTGTGTGTGTGTGTGTGTGTGTGTGTGTGTGTGTGTGTGTGTGTGTGTGTGTGTGAGGGAAAGAGAGAGAGAGTGTGTGTGTGTGTGGGGGGGGGGGGGGGGGGGGGGGGTATGCGTGCGCGCGCGCGCGTTGTCCTCCAGCTTCCGATTTTTTTCCCCATTTTTTTCCTTTGCATTTCTCTCTCTTTCTTTTCTTTCTTTTTTTTCTTTTTTTTTTTTTAACAGTGGGACCTCCATCCTATTATCTTTTCCCCACTGTCTTTTTCTTTTCTGAAAGTAATTCAAACTCACCATGCATTGTGTGTGTGTGTGTGTGTGTGTGTGTGTGTGTGTGTGTGTGTGTGTGTGTGTGTTTTAACAGATGGACATTCAACTTGCTGATCTTTTGTGTTTTAACGTTTGATACAAAGCGTCTGGGTTTATTCATGTACTAATGTGTAGTGCACTGACACTTTCATTCTGCTATGATTGCTCAGAATGTACTTTTAATCAACTGAAGACCTGTCAAGGTAAACACCACTGCAGACAGAGAGTGTCAGAGAGTCAGACTGCATGCAGAGTGGAAACTAAATGAGAAACTGTCGCACACGGCCCTGAAAAAGCCAGAATTTCAGCCAGCGCTTGATTTGCTGGCTTTCAAGGTCGATACGCAGTGATCTCAGAATGGCTCCTACTCACTTCAGATTTTGACGCTTTCCCCAGCTCGTCAGTCTCACACGGGACGTTTTCTCCTTTCAGCATGATGGTGCAGACTTTCTTTCGAAGGGAAAAGGTCCAGGCCACTAGGAGAAAATGTTGTGCCAGAATGGCCAACGCCACCAATGCTGCAACGATTCATGACAGCATCACCAGTGCATCTGCCATGACAAACCTGGGTGTTCGTGTTGCCATCACAACCAGATGCAGTCCACAACGTCATCAAACGGAAACGTTTGAAACTACTCTAGAATTTCCCCCAGAAGAAGACAAACAACAACAAGAACTGTCAGAAGAGGCCACCCATCTGATGATGAGCTCTGGGGGAAACGAACGCCAGGTATTTACAGCTTACGATTCTGACAAAACAAACGGGAACCGTTCGTAGAAAACTTCATTCTGTGATAGAGACACAGCGAACGTTCTTGCAGATTAGTGTGATTCGGAGTCAGCTATAGCTCAGTTGACATTGCCACATGTTCTCTATCAGCTTACTTGACTACCACCGATCTCCAGACTTTAGGAAAATGTACGAGTATGTCGAGTTACGGATAATGCGCTCCATGTAGACCTTTGCAGTCGCATAGCCGAACTACCTGGTATGTATTTTGGCTAAAAACTTGGCCAGTTGGCAAGATGTACAGGCCACGAACTTTAAGACCCCGTTTGTTGACAGACCAATGAGACGAATAGTTTCCATTTTGACTGTTGATAACATAACAATGTCTAAACAATCTAGCTGGATTCAATAGTAGTGTGTCAAATAAAAACAAAACAAATTGAACTTGGGATTCATTTAAACCAGTTGAGCTTACGAATTCCTAAATACAGAACTGCACACTGCAGCCCATTTGACAGGATACGCACACAGGACTAAAGCTTTGAGAAACGGGAAAGAAGAATTGTTTCATGTGTGAAACCATACCATAATGTTGTAAGAAACACATCATTACATTGATCAGATTTGTGCTTTGAGAGCGGGAATAAACATTTCAAAGTTTTCAGCTCACAGCACTACGGCAGCCAGCTGTTCAGCAGCATTTAAAAGGGATATATCTTAGGATGTTACTCCGCAATCTGCAGGCTGGTAAAGAGAAAAAATTCACTCGGCACTATTGCAAAACTAGTAATAAATCCTAAAAGATTTCGACATAGCTGAACCAGTTTGTCTGTAAATTTAAAAAAAAAAAAAAAAAAAAAAAAAAAGGCAAAAACTCCGTATATTCTTTTGTGTTCATGCTCTTCTCGGCTAAATTCTCTTGTGAATAGGACTGCCAAATTCCGAAGCGATGAACAGTTTAAAAAAAGTTACACAGGTCTTACCTAGGAGAGCACTTTGACTTAAGTTATTTAGAGTTTAGAGGTGGAAAAGAATAATCACATACCGTTCCGTCCTTGCTCCTAATAATCCAGAAATTCCCTTCCCTTCCCAATTTGATTTGTGCGTTAAGAAGGCACTCGCGGCTGGGAAAAGAATATGTATAAAGCATGTATGCATCCCATGTAACTACTCTTTCTATCACTCTCATTAATCTGAATTAAGATTTTCCTCCCTGGGAAATCTCGATGACTTTTCTACTATATAATAGGTCCATAAAAGAAGAACACTTTCTTTCTTATATAGGCTAACTACCTATCCACTGAAAGGAAAAGGCGGGTTACTATTTGTCAGGCTCTCACCCTTAATCTGTCTGACATGGGAGACCCTACCAGGAGCATCAACTTCTACTATGTAGTGCTTAGGCCCAGCCAGCAACTTGCTATACAGGCCTAGAACCGTCAACAACAACTAACCATCTAGTCGAGTATTGATGCCCGAGTCAGCAAAACCTAAGGGATCATTGGACCGCACAAGCCCTCCGACCAAGGCAAGTTTGCAACTCCCTGGTGGGAGTAATCTGTTAATCATAAATGCAGCTACAGTAGCAGCAGAAGCAGCAACAGCAAAATCCCAGCTATCGTATTACAAACAAGGGCTGCTATGCTAAACTTTCAACACATCTCCGGGAAAGAAAGCTGAGAACACAAAAGGGAATTCTTTTGAACTGAGTCCTATTTGATAGGGATTAATGACAGATAAAATAGGCAGCAAACGATCTTTCGATGTATAATTTGAAATTTAAAAATCCAGCTGAACTGTACTGCAAGTGTCAGTACAACCCGATGACAGAGTTGTTGTGTCTGTACATTGTTGATTTATACAAACTTAAAAAGAAAAACAAAAGTGAAACCATTTCACCAGTCTTTACCACAAAGACGAACTATGGGTTACAACAGGACGATCGTTAACTCAAAGAGTTCAGTAAGACTGTTACATGAGATCAGCTGACATCAGTGATCTTCGCTATTTCATAGTCATGTGCCAAGAATTCAGGAAACTGCTCAGATTAGTTTGAGTGAGGATGAAGATTGTGATGATCTGCCTGATTGCTATGGTTTTGCCCTTGCCTATTTAGATATAAAAAAAGTGAAAGGTGCGTTTGCTCAGATATACATATGGAAAGACATATCCACGGCGTTTCTGGATGATAGCTTGTTGTCCCAGAGCAAGAATGTCTGATGCATATTATCTATAAATCTTAAATCAGATGAAAATGTTAATCTCTCTCAAAAACTCAAAGATCACGTCAGGTGGGACATCTCTGAACAGGGTTTTCATGGACTCTGCTGTGAAGTGTTTATGTCTCACTCGTGCAAGTCCCAACAATCTAAAAGAAAATGTTTCACTGTGAGTGGAACATGACATGGAATACACCACGGAGCTTCTTCACCCTTTTAAAAGATAAGAATGGGTATAAAACTACTGGCCTAAGTGTAAGTGGCACATGACTGTTTTCTCTTTACGGCTGCCTCTGGCACATGGTAAAAACTCGTTGAGGTTTGGACGGATTGTACATAGTTTGTTATCTGTCTGAAGGTCCATTCCTCTTGCCAGAGGTCTTTGACACAGGCCTGTGTTTTAGGTTTCAGATCAGTGTGGGGAACAGTAAACCTGATCAGCTTTTGCCATGTGGCATTCTTGGCAAGCTAGTCAACCGTCTCCCTCCGATCAACGTTTGCCTTGTGGCATTCTTGGCAAGCTAGTCAACCGTCTCATTGCCTCGAATGCCCACATGGCTGGGAACCCAAACAAACATTACGTTATGCCCGTTTGATTTTAGGGAGGTGTACAGTTCAAAAACCTTCAGTATTTTGAGGGTGCTTAAGATTACGGCCGGCAATGGCCTCCAAAGCAGAAAGGGAGTCTGACAAAATAAGGAAATCTTTCTGTTTCGATTTGGAGATCATCTGAAGTGCCAGGACCAAGACTGTCAGCTCAGCAGTGTAGATGGAACTGTCGGTGTGAATGTGTACGGTACATCTGTGCGGTGGATCTACTGCACAGAACAGAGCAGAGGCAACTCCCTCCTCAGATTTGGAACCGTCAATGAAAATTCTTGTGAAATATGGAAACTTGGAGCACAGTTCAGCAAAATCATCACTTTGTGATATATGCTTTTATTCAAAAGAAAACGTTTTTGTGTTTTCTTTTGTATTTACCCATTATCTTTTATATCATGATTTGAAATTCACCTTTTCACCCATCAGACAATATTACATTTTGATATGACGGTCACTTTTGTGACGTCTTGCTGTGTAGCGTGCTGTATTTTTGCCCTTTTTTTTTTTTTGTTTTTTTTTTTTTTTTTGTTGCTGTGAAAGACAGGAAAATAATACATAAATCTGAAGTGCGTCACATCTTCTCGGGTGTTCATCTTAGACTTAGATGCTCCCGCGTCTTGCGACGCATGTGTGCGTCCACTCTATGCTAATTAGTGGATTTCTCTCTCGCTCTCTGTCTGTCTGTGTCTGTCTGTCTGTCTGTCTGTCTGTCTGTCTGTCTGTCTCTCTCTCTCTCTCTCTCTCTCTCTCTCTCTCTCTCTCTCTCTCTCTCTCTCGTAATTATCATCCAACCAGTGGCAGACAAGTAATAATTTGTGTCGAATGTCTTCATTAATGAAGCTTAGACTAAGACATCAGTCGGCAAAAAAATCGAAAGACCCAAAGTTAGTTCTGTATTTGCGAAGGCTAGACACATAGTTCTTTTCTGTTCAATGCCACGTTCATTTTGGCAAAAGATGGGTTTACCAACCGCAGATGGTTATTTTCATGTACAGTGTGCTGTTCGTTTACTTACTGGCGAATGTAAAGGGTTTTTTTTTTTTTTGTTTTTTTTTTTTTTTTTTTTTTGTTTTAGTGTATCCCTAAGTCCTCAACATTCTCTCTCTCTCTCTCTCTCTCTCTCTCTCTCTCTCTCTCTCTCTCTCTCTCTCTCTCTCTCTCTCTCTCTCAGCCGTCTTCTTTTTTTTCGTCACTGTAGTCCAGTGTTTTCGTGCATTTGTAGCCCATTTAAATATCTTGATTCTTGAGAGTCTTACTTTTTCCTGTAAATGACACATTTTAAGACATGCAGTTTTTTTTTTCTTTTTGTCGTTTTTTTTTTTAAGCTGTAATCCTGTAACCATGCAATGAGACTGTACACACACTCTTTAGATTCAGCACTCGCCATATACTAAGTTTTTTTAGGTACAGGGGATGTGGTTTCCCAGTGAAGAACTGCATCTTTGGGGGCGTTCCCATTTTACTCGTTTGTAGACTGTGATACACAATAGCATGGATGATAAAAGAATATACATGAATAGAGCTCGAAAACATTGGTTAGAGAACAATGTCTGATATAAGTGTAGAGGTTTCGCAGAAAAAAAAGACAAAGAGAAAGTGTGTAGGAGGGGAGAAGTCTGGAATATTTCTATCGCTGCCTTTTATGCTTTTTTTTTTAATAATGAGTGTAAAACCGGTTTACAGATGTTCGTATAGATCCTAATATACATTGGTCTTCATGACAATCAGAGACCGTTTAGACGTATTTATGTACATTCGTATCATTTTAATATGTTGAGTTCATTAATTCCCGTTAGTGGAGAGAGTCTGTCCCTGTTGCTAGCATCGTGAAATGGCAGTGCTCACGATCACTGACCCTGGACTCAGACTTTGCACAAATGTAGTGATGATTGTAAAAGCATACTGCAAAAGAAATACACAGCACATAATAATGTCCATCTTTAAGAATCTTCTGCAGGTGACCATCAAACAAAATGGAGCCTTGTCACGTGTATCACTCAGACTTTGTTGTGATCCTGCAGGCATTCTAGTATCACTGTGACTTTGGTGAAATTCTGTCGGTATTTCTGTTGGCAAAAAATGGCACTGACTTGACAGCTGCACTAGTCTCTGGGCTGATTCACTACCTACTACTACAAAAGGCACAGAAGGCCCGTCCCACACAGCACTCTCACGTTGGTGTGGAAGCCTGCCGGACAAGAGCGGGTCACACTTCTCTTGCAGTCTCTCCACTGGCTTTCTATTCAGTGCAGAATCAGTTACAAACTGGCATCTAGTGGGTTTTTTTTTAATCTATAACTGGCACTGGTCCAAAAACATTTTTTTCAGATATCCTTCACTCTACATCTATCCCGCTAGCTCCTCTCTTTGTTCCGATACTCGGCTCTTTCGCATCTCTGATGTCAGAACTGAATTGTCAGGAATCAACTGTTTGGAACGAACCTTCAATATTAGGCATTCCACTACGTCAGCCTCATTTTAAAGCGGCTATCAAAAAAAGGAACCTCTTTAAACTTATGTGATCCATCCTGATGACTGTCTTTCCGGAAAGAAAATATAGTTGGTTGTGTGTGTGTGTGTGTGTGTGTGTGTGTGTGTGTGTGTGTGTGTGTGTGTGTGTGTCTGTCTGTCTGTCTGTCTGTGTGTGTGTGTGTGTGGTTTGTGTGTGTGTGTGTGTGTGTGTGTGTGTGTGTGTGTGTGTGTCTGTGTGTGTGTGTGAGTGTGTTTGTGTGTGTGTGTGTGTGTGTGTGTGTGTGTGTGTGTGTGTGTGTGTGTGTGCGCGCGCGCTGTGTGGTGGTCGTTTGTCGCGTTGGGTGGTGACGTTGAGGTGGGGCGATTGCATTATAAGTCACTTCAACTTACTTCAGTTGCAGTCTATGAATGTATATAACCTACGCCTGGTTATGTTTTCGTTGGTTTTGTTTGTTTGCAAAGCGCCTAGAGCCTCGGTTGGGCATTAAACGTAGCGTTCCTGCATATTATTCTCCTTACCATCATTATTCTAAATACCGACCTCTGTGCAGAAACTTCAAACACGAATGATACATTTCAGCATCAACTGAGAAAGATCTTAATCAGCAATAGGTATAACTTGAGTCTAACAGCCGGCCACCTAGCCCAGTGCACCCGGGAGAACAGGACGATGGAAATCAAAGCCAGAGAGGTGGTCATTACGTATTCTCAGCATCAAACAGGCCTCAGAGAACCAGTACTGTCTAACGGCACCATGTCAAGGCACATCTGCTGGTTCAACATGTCCACCAATGGCAGATACCATTTCAGGGTTCAGTTTCCTTGAGCAGACGTGTTCCCAAGACAATTTCCTCTATCTTTGTGTTCATGAGAGTGCCACGTCATATTTCCAGGACCAAAGGACCGGCTGTGAAGAAGATGTCAGATCCCCTCTGCTGGACTGGGTCAGTGGGGTACACTTTGTCCTCTTCGGCATCGTGGTCAGTGACCCAAACATTCCCTTCACCATCAAAATCAAGATCGATGCAGTGGGTTGGAAATTCATCAAACAAATGCAGCTAGGCTATTTGTCGCCGACAATGGGTAATAATGAGTGCTTTTCAATATGTAAGAACGCATAAAAAAAAAGCATCACTAGATTTATATACTGCGCTTAAAAAGTTCATCTCTGCAATGTCACATTTAATTTTTAAAAAGATCAAATGGGCAGGGACGACTGACACAACAGAGGGAACTGAAGGAGAGTGAGGGGACAGGTTTATCAAGTGAAAGAAAGCTGTCTTCATTCTACAGTAATTGCAAAACATATCACACCTAACAATCAATACAAACAATAACCCTGGCTGCATAAAAGAAGACAGTCTCTGTTGACTCCTTCTATAGCCTCCCAGTTGCACTACTTCCATGCTGCTCACACCAACATCCCTAACACAGCTACACCCATCATGATGATGTTGGGCAGATGTTCATGAGGAGCTAAGACGTGAATGCTAAGGTCAATAGAAGTTAAGTGAATGTACTTTAGAAGTATTGAATGGAAATAAATATAGTTTTTTCTTATTCGTTTATCGTGCAGTGTTATCTAGGAGTTACATAAAACAACTGAACTGAATTTCAGATTGTACTGTTGCTGGACATGGCTGTTGTGGTGGCAGTGCCGTGGTGGGGGTTGCCATCATGTTAACTGGTCGTACTGATCTCGTGATTTTCCAGTGTTGACGTTCCCAGAGCCTTTGACTACCCTTAAGAATGTTCTCGGGGCTCGGATCACACAACATCACTTTAGCGAATGCCACCATCACCTGGTCCATGCCAGTGCCACTGTAGACTGTATTCAGGCCCACAGAGATAATAACAGAATTCAAAAAGAGAAAGTACATTGAGATCGCGTCACTTTTAAATGACTGCGTGTGGCGATGACCATTTCTGACTTTGGATTTATTTTACTCATTGGGCTTTAGCTATTAAGAAAATAAAATTCATACGGCATTTAATTCCCTGACAGATAAACCTATATAGCCGGAAAACCACGCTTATGAAAGGAAGTTTTGTTACAAGTCGTGCACATACTCACTTGCCCAGTCCACATAGCTGCCACAGTTACAACACTGAGGTTGAAACAGATATAGCACCAAGATTTCTTTTGATTTTGCGTGTATCGGTAAGAGACTTATTTTGGTGCACGATCTTCATACGACTGTTCGTTTAATTTTCTTCCATGTAAGCCAAACATAACAAATGAAACTGAAAAAAAAAAAAAAAAAAAAAAAAAAAAAGCAAACTTAATCAGAGCTCCATTGCAATAAGGGTTGCAGAACCCCTCATGTCATTCTGGGTACTGTTACTAATTTTGGTATTCTGGTCACCATGAACGAACGCTCCCTTTACTCAATAATAAAGAAAAGGGTCTTAAATCTTCTTTTCACTTTCAGTACGTTTTCCAACAATTATTTTTTCTCTTCATAAGATATTTCCACACATATAAACAATAATACAATATTCAAAGTTTTATCAAGAATCAAACACACACATACATATTACACTATCAGTTCATTATATTAAATATTGCAGTAAAGACAAGTCATCTTCTTGACTTGTCGAGGAGCTTTCGTGCACTTGGCTGTACCACCTCTGGACCACCACAGCCTGGATCCTCACTAGACTGGTACACCTTAGTCGGGAACACCACTGGACGCTGAGGGATTCTGTAATGAAACCCTAGGTCCAGGGTTAACCTCTAAAATGAATTTTATTTATTTTTTCTTCTCTCTCTTTTTATTATTCATAGCTCCTTTTTAAACTCCTTTCACATTCACTCAAAATCAAAATAGAATACTCACACGAGTCTTGTTCCGCCAACTTATTCCTACCTACAGTTGGGGTACAGAAGAAATCTTTATACAACATATTTTTATTTTATTTTTTTTTTCTTCTTTTCTTTTCGCGTTCAACGTTCATCTTTCTCTTTTTTTTCCCAAATAGCGCAATATCCTCAAATCTTTATAATCATCAAACTTCTGTTATCATTACAATTACACCTTTAATGTAATTGCTTTTAACCAGTTTACAACCCCAACTGGTACTCACCTTCTAGGGAATAAGCAACAAGCCTACCCTAGTAGACTTCCAGTCTACATCTACACTCTATACTTAGTGAAACTTTGCCACGCCAGGCATCTTACACCCACCAAGGGTTAAGCACACCCAAACCAGGGTTGCATCGGACAAACCAGTCCAACCATGTAGCACACCCCCCCAGGGTTGCACAGGACAATCCTAGTCCTAACTATATTATTAAAACCCAGGAGGGTTACAATTGGACATCCTCCTATGTCCGTGTCCAGAGCTCCTCTGAAGTAACAATAATTTTCCACCCTTCTCACATTGGGTGAACACACTTCACAATCCACTCAGCGTCCCACTCTTCCACATCACTTGTGGTTGCACTCCATGAATACAAAAAAGCATCAAAACGTAGGTTCCATTCCACAATCGCAAAAATTACAAAATCTCTTAACACTCTTTTCTTTGATATGAAACTTCTCCATTCACATAACACTTTTCTCATTCACATGACACCCCCCAACCTCCGATAAAAAAATTTGATTCATCAAATTTTTTCCAAAGAAGAGTATAGGAGTTCTCAAAAATATAATATATATACCATTGACAGTATTCTCAAAAAGACTTTCCCAAAAGAACATGAGTACATGTGAACAGAAAAATGTACATACATAAAAACATTGTTTGCAAAAAAAAAATTCAAAAACAGCATCAATGCATCAACTGTCATCCCCGCAAGTAATCAATATTGCACACAACAATATTCCATTACTCACATACAAATATATAAGCTCAACTTTTTCAACAGCAAAACTTCAAAAACACACACCCTGCTTATTGCTGTCGAGACAAAATATCAGCGATCACGTTGCTGGACCCTGAAATTGGATCAACCCTAAAACTGAATTGCTGGATCGCCAAAGACCACCGCAACAGACGGTTATTCTTTGTTTTTGATGTCTTCAAAAACGTCAGAGGTCTGTGATCCGTCTGCAAGACAAAAAACCTGCCTGTCAAGAAACGCTCAAATTTTGCAAGTGCCCACACAATCGCTAAGCATTCCCGTTCAATAGTAGAATACTTTTGACTGTGCATCAGTGAACTTCTTACTTGCAAACTGTACAGGATGCAATAAATCTTGATGTTCCTGCAAAAGAACAGCACCCATTCCTGTTGAACTTGCATCAGTCCTGAGGACAAAATCTTTCGCTAAGTTGGGCAAAAGTAAAACAGGAAAAGAATTCAAAAACATTTTGAACTGCTGCCAAAGCATTCTGACAATCTACAGTCCAATCAATAGATGAATGCTTGGAACCCTTTGTCAACTCAGTTAATGGAGCTGTGAGAGTTGCAAAGTTGGGGGGACATAACGCCTGTAATAAGATAACAAACCAAGAAGCGAACGAACCTGTTTCTTTGAACATGGGGTTTTGATTGCCAAAATCTTTTCCATTTTTTTCTTCTTTTCTGGCTGCATCGAACCCACAGCAATTGTATGCCCCAAAAACTCCAGTTTTTGAAAACCCGCCATGATTTTTGATGCCTTGCTGTCAAACCAAAAGAACGGAGTCTTTCAAAAACATTTTTCAAACATCTCAGTAGATCACTCCATGTTTGTGAAGCCAGCAAAATATCATCAAAAAAACTGACAGCACACAGTTCATGCAACCTGAGTTGTCTCATCATTCTAGCAAAAGTTGCCGGTGCATTCTGCAAACCAAAAGGCATTCGCAAAAAATGAAAAAGCCCAAATGGTGTCTGAAAAGCTGTCTTTTCTTTATCTTCATCACTCATTGGTATCTGCCAATAACCTTTGGTCAGATCAATTTTCACAAAATACTTGGCTTGACTCAGTTGACAAAACAAATCCTCCACATCAGGTATTGGTTCAGAATCAAAAACAGTCACTTTGTTTAAAGCCCTGTAATCAATACAAAATCTGACTGAACCATCTGGTTTTGAAACCAGCACCACAGGAGCCGCATATGGAGAATTTGACTTTTCAATGACCCCAAGATCCAACATGACCTGTACCTCTCTTTCAATAATTTGTTTTTTTTGCAAAAGGTAAAGGATACGACTTCATTCGTACAGGAACATCTGTTGTCAACCGTATCCTATGAGGTTCAACACCAACTGCAGATCCTGGCTTGTCTGTAAGTATATCTGTATAATCCTGTAGTAAACACTTTAGTTGAGTCACCTGAGATGGTTTCAAGTCCTCGTTGATCTTGACATCCTCGTAAGTTTTCAACTTTTAAGGATAATGTAGGCAGTTGAATAACATCACCACCAGTGTCCTGAACCACACCAACAGCAGTTTCATGAATTACAGGCACCTTGTGAAACACAGAAGGCTTGTCAACAGGTTGTAAATGTTCTGTCACACACATCCGTTGGTAACACACCTGAAATGTCACATGCCAACGCTGAAATCTTATCATCAGGAACAGCAACTTTGTTGATCATAACATCAGATCTGTGAAAGTACTTTTTCAACATGTTAACATGGAAAATTTTCTTCACACCATTCATATCATCCTGTAATTAACATCAGAACATTTTTCAATGATGACGAATGGTCCTTTCCACATCACATGCATCTTGCTCTTGTCATCTGTCAAAAGCCAACACACTGTCACCCACAGAAAACACACGCATCTTTGCTCCACGATCAGCATACTTTTTATGCGTAGTTGCACTGCTGTAAGCATTTTTCTTGGGCAATACGACATGCATCTGCTATACGATTTTGTAAATTAAAAACATAATCAAAAACATTTTTTTTTCTTCTTGAGACACATTGTCCCCAGACCATGACTTTGACAGGATGCTAATAGGTCCTTTTGGTGAACGACCAAAAAGCAACTCAAAAAAGGAAAGAAACCTGTGCTCTCGTTCGGCAATTCTCTGTAAGCAAAAAGTATGGCTGGAATGTATCGATCCCAGTCTGATGGTCTTTCCTTAGAAACTTTTTTCAACATCATCTTGAAAGTACCATTAAATCTTTTCCACGAGCCCATTTGACTGTGGATGGTATGGAGATGTGTAGTACATGCAGAAATTGAAAGTAAACGAAACATTTCTTTCATGAGATCTGACACAAACTGAGTACCAAGTCAGATAATATTTCATCAGGAATTCCCATTCTGGAAAAAATAGAAAGTAATGCTTCTGCACAGAAATGGTGTCAATCTTTTTCAAAGGTATAGCCTCAGGATACCTGGTAGCAACATCCATGACAGTGAGCACATAACGAAAACCAGAACTGGAAACATGAAATGGACCAACCAAATCAATACAAACACGACTGAATGGTTCAGTAATGACTGGCATTCTCTGCAAAGGTGCAAATGGTATACGACCTTTCGGAATTGTTTTCTGACAGACATCACATGATTGACAATATTTTGAAACTTGCACACTAACACCAGGCCAAAAAAATGAAGACAACACACGTTGAAGAGTACGTTTGACTCCACAATGACCCGAAAACATGGAATCATGTGCAGTATGCAAAACAGTGTCACGTAACGACATAGGAACGACAATCTGCTCCACCACCTGTTCATCTTTAGGAAAAAAGACGATATAAAAGATCATTCTTTTTTACGTACACAATATCAGTCACTTTGTCAGGTGCCTCAGGAACAACTTTCTGAAACAAATGAGTCAATGTTGTATCTGTCTTTTGTAAATCACTCAAATGTTCAGGAGTCACATTCAATTTTGGGACATGGGGGAGAACCAGGGGTTTTTGACCTTGCCTTTCTTTTTTTTTTCTCTTGTAAACGAGTGCTTACCATACAAGGCACAAAAAAAACCACATTGTCCTCCACAAGACGTGGAAACACCCTTCAGATTTCCAAGAATGAGGTCTGTCACAGGATCATCAATGACACATGCTGTTATTTCACCTGTAAAATAGGGAGTACAAACATAAACACATGCCACAGGAAATGATTCAATTTTGCCACCAAATGAACGACATTGCTGATGTTCACGGTGTATTGTTCTTTTCTGACTAATCTTTGCGTACACCAGCAGTAGTACATCCAGTGTCTCTCAACAGTGTAGCATCAAACCCATTGACACTACAAGTTCAATATGTAAACCACTGACATCAGTGTCAGACACTAAAACATGCTGAGTATCTGTAGTAGTTTGCTTGGGATCTGTTGTCAAGCACACATTACCCCTGTGCTAGAAAAGGACAGTCTTTCTTCTTGTGAAATATACAGGAACAGTGCCAACAACCATTGTCCGCACCAGATACTGTATTTGGTACTGTACTATGACCAGTACCACCACGGTTTGAAAATTGTCCACTGCCACGACTAGCTCTAAACTGACCAGCACGTCGAGTATTGGTGTTTCCTCTTGGGTAATAATTTGCATTTGGATTACCCTGTGAAGAAATTTGTCCAGAATTTTTCTCTTGCCAGTTATCGGAATGTACATTATTCCTGTTTGTATTCTGTCTTTGAGAGAAAAATTCTGGCCTCCTCTATGACCATACCTGTTGTTTGGTTGAGAACGACACTGACCAAACTGTCCTGATGAAGCAACATTTGCCTCAAACACATCACGGTCAGACTTTCTGGCAAAATGCTTCTCTGGATGAGCAGTTCGATACTGATCTGCCAGCTTACACATATCCTCTGCAGTTTTACAAGATCTCTCTTTTTAGAAAAATAGATAGGTCTTTGGATACACTTTGTAAAATCTGCTCACGTAACAACAAGTCACGCAAATCATCATATTCTTTCTGTGTTTGGGCCAATTCACCCAACGATCAAATAAATGACTTGTTCTAATAAGGAAAGCTGCAAATGATTCGTCTTTTTCTGGACGAACTGAACGAAATTTTTTCTCTAAAACCTTCATCTGTATATTGAAATTTCTTTAAAAGTTCAGCTTTCAGCTCTTCCCATGTAAGAGTATCACGAACTGCCAAACTATGATACAGAGAAAGGGCAGTGCCCTTGAAGAGAGATGCAACATACAATGTCCATTTGTTGTCTTTGCTCCAACCACACGATGAAGCATGGTTTTCAAACCTAAAAAGAAAAGAGTCTATGTCATCACGATTCTCATCAAAAGGGGGGGGTAATTTGGGAATGTAGGAAGTTTTACCTGCAACCTGAACAGGAACAGTATCAGTTTGAGAAACATTTACATTTGCTGATTGTTGAACAGCCTGTTGCTTCAACTGAAGTTCCACTCGTTTTTGTCAAGTTCCAATCTTTTCATTTCAAGTAAATTAAGACTTTCTGTTCTTTTCATTTCAAGTTCATGCACCCTGATCTATCCTCTCTTCTCTCTCTCTCTCTGCCTCTGCCTCTACTTTCTTCTCCTCCCTTTCTTTTGCTCTGAGCACCCGCTCTTCACACTGATTAATGTAGGACATCAAAGCATCACCAGACAACTGCAATTTCTGTCCCTGGGACAAAAATCTGTTGAAACGAACCGTTTCCTCATCCTCCTTCACAAATAATGATTGAAATTCTTCTATCTGTTGATCATCCCCTGCATCAACCATCTTCTATGAGAGTGTAGATAACATTTAAAGAAATCCCACAGCGTGTAAATGGGGTAGGGAAGTTAAGATGTGAAATAAAACACTATTCAAAATAAAACAATTTATACTTGCTTGGCACTGATCACTAGAATGCAGAGTTCAAAACATTCAAATTTGTAAAGAACCAAAAAAAAAAAAAAAAAAACAATGACGGGACAGAAAAGAATATTTTTTTTCCAGTAAAATTTGATTAAGTATGGAAATGCACCCTTAGTGAAAAAATGTTTTATTAAGTTACTTTAGCTAGCCAAAAAAATGTGAGAAATAAATTTAGAAATGGCTCTGAAAGACTAAATTTTGAAAAAAGATTTCCGAAATAGCAAGAAAAACTAAGAATATTTTTTTTTTTTGATTATTGCTTTAAACTAAAGTAGAGCACTGTTTTCAAAAAGGAATCCAAAAGAATGTGGAAAAAAAAACACAATTTTACAAAAAAGAGATTCCAACTAAACCCTACAACATTAAAAAATAAAGGGAGCATTTACACACACTAATCAGAAACCCTATTTAAAATAGCAAAAAAAAAAAACCTGCCTAAACTTGAAAACTAGAGAGGAGCTTATTGTAAAGAATATCAAGAGAATTTTAATTAGAATAGAGACAGAAACCAAGAGAGGCGAAAATTTGAAAAAACGGTAGGAAAAGCAAGACAAAGCAAAAGAACCCTTAGGTAGCCCACTAATTGAAACTACCACCCGTAGAACTGGAGACGGGAATACTAAGAACAAGTATACATTACATAAATAACTCACTCACACCATAAGTATAGAAAGAAAAAAACAAAATTGGAAATACCATGAAAATGAATAAATATAACAATACTTATTCAACAATGCAGAGGGGAACAAAATAGTATCTTTATAATTGTAATTTGGCAGAGTAACTTTACTTCTACCTCTCTTCTTTTTTTATACAAAGGGGTTCAAAACAATATTTTAGCAGCAGTACTCACTCAAAAAAAAAAAAAACAGAACTAGATCCTATTAAACTTTAACCTAAATTCAAAGACGGGGTCACCACTGTCACACACCCATGTTTGTGCACACACACACTTGCACTCACAAACACAGTATGCTTACTCTGTATGCAACGCACAATCACTCCATTCACCCAAAGGAGCGCTATCACCACAAATTTAAGTTTTCTATAAAACGCTCCCTTTACTCAATAATAAAGAAAAGGGTCTTAAATCTTCTTTTCACTTCAGTACGTTTTCCAACAATTATTTTTTCTCTCACAAGATATTTCCACACATATAAACAATAATACAATATTCAAAGTTTTATCAAGAATCAACACACACATACATATTACACTATCAGTTCATTATATTAAATAATTGCAGTAAAGACAAGTCATCTTCTTGACTTGTCGAGGAGCTTTCGTGCACTTGGCTGTACCACCTCTGGACCACCACAGCCTGGATCCTCACTAGACTGGTACACCTTACTCGGGAACACCACTGGACGCTGAGGGATTCTGTAATGAAACCCTAGGTCCAGGGTTAACCTCTAAAATGAATTTTATTTATTTTTTTCTCTTTCTCTCTTTTATTATTCATAGCTCCTTTTAACTCCTTTCACATTCACTCCAAAATCAAAATAAAATACTCACACGAGTCTTGTTCCGCCAACTTATTCCTACCCACAGTTGGGGTACAGAACGAAATCTTTATACAACAATATTTCATTTATTTTTTTTCAATTCTTCTTTTCTTTTTGCGTTCAACGTTCATCTTTCTCTTTTTCCCAAATAGCGCAATATCCTCAAATCTTTATAATCATCATCAACTTCTGTTATCATTACAATTACACCTTTAATGTAATTGCTTTAACCAGTTTACAACCCCAACTGGTACTCACCTTCTAGGGAATAAGCAACAAGCCTACCCTAGTAGACTTCCAGTCTACATCTACACTCTATACTTAGTGAAACTTTGCCACGCCAGGCATCTTACACCCACCAAGGGTTAAGCATACCCAAACCAGGTTGCATCAGACAAACCAGTCCAACCATGTAGCACACCCAACCCAGGGTTGCACAGGACAATCCTAGTCCTAACTATATTGAAACCCAGGAGGGTTATAATTGGACATCTTCCTATGTCCGTGTCCAGAGCTCCTCTGAAGTAACAATAATTTTCCACCCTTCCTCACATTGGTGAACACACTTCACAATCCACTCAGCGTCCCACTCTTCCACATCACTTGTGGTTGCACTCCATGAATACAAAAAAAGCATCAAAACTGTAGGTTCCATTCCACAATCGCAAAAATTACAAAATCTCTTAACACTCTTGTCCTTGGTATGAAACTTCTCCATTCACATAACACTTTTCTCATTCACATGACAGTGTTTGTGTGTGTGTGTGTGTGTTAAACCGACAACTGGTAGCAGAATTGCGACGTATATTGTGATACATACACAGACTTTGCTCTCATCTACTCTTTTGTAAACAGTTTTGAATGAAAAGCTTGTATGCGCTTAAAGTGCTCTCTTTTCTTTTTCCTGCTGAACAATGAAGTGGTGGGGGAAAACAATTTTCAGTTTCTTACAAGGCACCTTTTTTTTTTCTTTTGCTCTTGCGCACAGATAGTTAACTGATTTAATTCTGAATGAATGTTGAATATACTGTGGTGGTACTGCATTAAAAGCTTGCTGATTTTTTTCTTTTATACAGGTCTGTTACAATCACCATTTATTTCACCCAAAAGCTCACATGGATTATCCGATTAGAAGATACTACATTGAGAGTAGAGCATCCATCCACATCCCCCCAAACCATACCATGATGAACAGCTTTCTCTTCTTTAATTCAGATACCGGGATAAGCATATATCGTTCTAACATTCTAAGAAATCGGAGGACCGTGCTTTCAATGACTACACTCATTCGGTGGGGACATGGTGTTGCTATGGAAAAAGTGGACAAACTCCTTCTGATACTTTCGTCTTTCCCTACCACCCCGAGCCGGTGAGATTTGAGTATAAGGAGCATACTTTTCACAGTGATAAAGGATTTCGTCTCCTGTTCACCTTTCATCAGGTAAAGTGTACACAGGTTGTTTTTGTGTTGTGTCAGTGTAAGAAGCTTTGGTATTTTGGTAAGTGGACTTGCATTTACACTGAAATTGTACACACCTGGAAACAGCTGCTTGGGAACAATGCTACCATCATTTAAAAAAAAAAATCAGACATCTGTGAACATGGCGGACAATGATCACCTGTCAGTAATTATCCTTTCAGCTCTGATAATTATCATTCCATCTGACGTCAAGTTTTACCACCTAGCAATCAGTCATTTGATTAACTAGTCAATCAACTGGCATTTTAAAAGCAGATAGAAATCACAGTTATGATTTCCCACCAAATGTTAATGCTTCTATTATGCCAACGTCGTATTCGGAAATTTCATTTGGAAAGTTCTCTGATAAGTTCAAACTTGTTTTGAAATGAACCCCTTTGAAGAGAGATCCATCAAGGCAAGATTCTCTCAGGTATGGGCTGCTATAAAGAATAACGTTTTTCACATTGAAATGGGCGTTAGAGTGTGTTTAAGAAACAAATCATAGGATGTGGAATGGAAACTATTATAATCCTTTTGTGTTTGCGATTTGTGTATTCTATACTAAAGGTTGTTTGCTCATTGCCAGTGCCAAGGCATTATTTGCAGCCTTTTTCTTTGTTGCATTCACATTGAACAAATATAGAATTAATCTGGACTGTCTAAATATTAACACAAAATGTACTGTGGTGAGGACACAGCAGAGCAAAGTGGATGAATCAGCCCTAAGGGGATAACAACGAAGCGGAGGGAAACCGATAAAAGAAGTGCGAAAGTGGCAGCTGAAATACATCAAGACGTACACCATTCCCTGTTTGTCACGGACCAAATCCACCTGTGACGTTGTGTGTGTGTGTGTGTGTGTGTGTGTACGTGTGTGCGTGGGGGGGGGGGGGGGGTTATGTGAGTCTTTCTTTGCATGGTTGGAAGAGAGGGCGCAATGTTTGTACAACCACCAGACTTGTGCAAAACGATTGGGGGATGGGAGAAAAAGGGAGGTGAGGGGGGGAAGGGAGGGTTGAGGGTTGTGTGTGCTTGCTTTGAGAACGTGTGATTCAAAGGATCCACACTCAACATGAAGCACGTGCGTTTGCGATATTCTTCAACACCAGCCCACGTGAGTTCCCTTCTTTGGCCAATCACAGCCCTTCTACATGACTTCACCGCCTGCTCCCCCCCACCCTCCGTGGAATGAACCCGACCTCTCTTCGGGCCATGTCAATTTCAAGGGATGGAAGCATGGTGGTGTCAAACAAAGAGGAATGAAATTTCAGTGTACACAGCAGCTCGTCAGGGAGTTGAGCACTCCCATGCGCCCGCACCTATGTGAGCATAACTCAGGCTTCCAAGGGTGGTGCAGGATTGCTACCAGCTGGTTGCTTCGGCAGTTGATGACAGTACTCCTCTGAGTCCCATCCACACCTCCAGGTGCATTATTGCTATTTCAGCAGTTTGTCCTGCACTGCCACGAAGAGCTTCCATTGTTGTTGGAGGCATTCGTTGGCTGAGCTACACCCAGGAAACTTTGCTGCGGTGGTGGGAAGGCCAGGGATGGACACACGTTTACAGCACAGTTCTCCTTTGGTGAGAGCTGAAAGCTATTAATTAGTTTCAGGACCCAGTGCTCCATCTTCGTCTTTATGTTCTGTGGGGCTTGTGGACAGGAACTAGCCATTCAGGGTCTCTGACGACCCGTTTTCTTCTCACTGTTGATGTGGTAAGTTCTACTCCTCCAACTCTGTTAGTTTTTTTTGTTTGTTTTGTTTTGGTTTTTTTTTTTTCCCCTCAAATCTCCTAATTCGCGACGTCTTTTTATGGCAAGGTTTCTTTCTCCATTGTAAGTGGGGCCTCCATCTACCTATTTTTTCAACTCTCTCCCCCCCCCCCCCCCCCCCCCCCCCCCCAACTTCAATTCCGTCGATACTTGCTCACCATGCAGATCTGTGTGCTCTGTTTACTAATGGACATTCAAATGCAAAGCTTAATGGTTTAGAATATGATACACAGCGTCTGGGTTTATTTCTGTTGTAATGGTTGGTGTGCTGACAGTTTCATCCCGTTTTTAGGTGCTGGGGAGACCCAGAGAAGCACTGTCTCCACCTGCCTTTAGAGCAGTCCTGTACCACCCTTGGAGGCCTGCCCTGTGTTGACGATGGGTACAGGCACGTGCAGTACACTCCATTAAGATATCAAGGGACATAACTGCTCCAGAACAGAGGTAAATCAGACTACAGGATGCAACTCATACCAGCCTTAAAGTAGCATCCCCATGGGTGTACCAGCCCGTATTTCATGACTGCAGAGCCCACCAGAAAAAAAACACCAGCCTCCAGCTGTCGAGCACACCCCACAGACCAACCACCCCTGCCCACGGACAGATGAAGACAGTACCACTCCAGATACAGCCAAGCTTTCGCCATACAGTCTTATGTGCCCACAAGAGAGAATCCAAAGTTGTAGTCTTTCCCACTGTCAACAGGACTTTCCCTGTGGTCAGTGGGTCTTTCCTCACCATCACTGGACCTTTCTCCAGGGTCAGCCTAATTAAGGCAAAGAAGAAAAAGAAACGCCTGAATATGCTGGGGAGGACCCAGAGAAGCACTGTCTCCACCTGCCTTTAGAGCAGTCCTGTACCACCTTGGAGGCCTGCCCTGTGTTGACAATGGGTACAGGCACGCGCAGGACACTCCATTAAGATATCAAGGGACATAACTGCTCCAGAACAGAGGTAAATCAGACTACAGGATGCAACTCATACCAGCCTTAAAGTAGCATCCCCATGGGTGTACCAGCTCGTATTTCATGACTGCAGAGCCCACCAGCGAAAAACACCAGCCTCCAGCTGTCGAGCACACCCCACAGACCCAACCACCCCTGCCCACGGACAGATAAAGCAGTGCCACTCCAGACACAGCCAAGCTTTTGCCATACGGTCTCGTGTGCCCTCAAGAGAGAATCCAAAGTTGTAGTCAGTGGGTCTTTCCTCACCGTCGCTAGACCTTTCTCCAGGGTCAGCCTAGTTAAGGCAAAGAAGAAAAAGGAACACCCGAAGGTGCTGGGGAGGACCCAGAGAAGCAATGTCTCCACCTGCCTTTAGAGCAGTCCTGTACCACCCTTGGAGGCCTGCCCTGTGTTGACGATGGGTACAGGCACGTGCAGGACACTCCATTAAGATATCAGGGACATAACTGCTCCAGAACAGAGGTAAATCAGACTGCAGAGCCCACCAGCAGCCCGTAAAAACACCAGCCTCCAGCTGTCGAGCACAGACCCAACCCACCACCCCTGCCCACGGACAGATGAAGACGGTACCACTCCAGACACAGCCAAGCTTTCGCCATATGGTCTTATGTGTGCCCACAAGAGAGAATCCAAAGCTGTAGTCTTTCCCACTGTCAACAGGACTTTCCCTGTGGTCAGTGGGTCTTTCCTCAAAGGGGAAAAAGAATGCAAGGATGACCCTAGGAAAGATCATACAAACGTATACAGATGGAGACGTGGGTCACCTATAATTTTGGGAATTGGGTTCTTCCTCTGTGTTTTAGCTTTAATAACTCGGACATCGTGAAGACGATACATTGTTCATTTTTTTCTTCATCATCATCTGCGAAACTTAACTTTAGTATGTTTTTGAAAGTCGGCAATAAAAGTCTTGAAAGAGTGGGGGGGGGGGGGGGGGGGGGATTATTTTAAAGTGATGTGTGAAAGTTTTTTTTTTAATTTGTGAGCTTATCTTAACGTGGTGACAGCCCTGATATAGCCTCTTGCGGTCAGCTGGGCTATAAGCAACATTACCTTACTATATCGGTAAAAGGAAAAAATTTTGAGACGACACCATCTTTGTTGCCACCGTGCAGTGCCGTTGACACGCTCTCAGTACGTGCTATACATGATACAGATAGCAATGCCGTGTGCTCTGAGCTTAGTTTAGCCGTTGACCGGGTGCAAAATGTAAATAATGTCATGGATGTTGCTGTATCTGTGTGTTGAAAACCCGTCTAACGTGTTTTCCGAGGATGGGGTGTACTGTGTCACCGGATGTTGATAATAATGTGTCAGTTTTCCCTTCTATAAATAGGTCACATGACTTCTCTTTTCTTTACTGGAATGTAAATGGTTTATCATCCCAACTACATGACAAAGATTTTGTTTCATTTGTTAGTTATTTTGATTTTGTATGTCTGGCTGAAACCTTTATGGAAGATTTCCAATCATCTGTGTTCGCTGGCTATGAAAAAAAATTGTAAATCGGTCGTAAAAAACTCACTAACCGTGGAAGGCGATCTGGGGGCTTACTATGTCTTGTTAAGAAAGAATATTGTTCGTTTGTAAAGCCACTGGAAATGAAGTCAGACATCTTCTGCGCTTTTGTTATTGATAAATCTATTTTAGGTACAATTTAAAAAAAAAAAGTCTTGTATGTGTGTGCATATGTACCGTTAGAAGGCTCACGTTACTACCGTTTCACTGATTTTGACAACGATATTGCTTTACTTGAAGACTTTATATGTGGTTGCTTGCCCTCTCTTGGTAAAGTTCATCTGTTGTTAAGCGGTGATATGAATGGTCGTTCTTCGAATATTTCTCAAGATTTAGAAGAAACTGTCTCTCCTTTTGAAAATCAATGCTTGAGTGTCCATTAACTGTGGACAGGAATTCAGAAGATAATGTGTTAAAATAACTGTGGTAAGATGTTGCTAGATATGTGCACTGCTTGGATTTGTGCATTTTAGATGGTTTGTGTTAGGGCGAACTCAAAGGTTGCTGCACTTGCATATCTGAGAGTGGCAGCAGTGTGAATGATTATCTTATAATGTCGTGTGATATGTTTGCTACATTTTTTGCTGATTGTAAGTTATGTGTAGGTGAACATGTTAAATCTGACCACATGCCTTTGGTGCTGTGTTCTAATTTTTGCACCGAAACCAAGGACAACGCAAAACAACATGATGTTATCAATCTGGTTTGAAAAGTATGTTTGGAATGAAACTTATGTTGATTTGTTCTATAATTCAGTGAATCGACAGATTTTCAGGAAAGAATGCATCTGGCGATTAGTCTCATTGAGGTTAATATTAATGAATCTTTACATGCTTTAATAGTTCTATAAAGGCTGCTGCTGAATGTATGAAGAAGCAGATTAAGGTAAATGCAAGAGAAGTTGGTGATGATTGGTACGATAACGAATGTCTCTTAAAGAAAAGAAATGTACGTAAATCGTTAACCAAATATCGTCGAACTTTATGTGTACCTGATCATGTTGAATATTCTAATGCCAGACGCGACTATAAACATGTTTTGAAAGAAAAAAAGAACAGAGCATTCAATGAAATTATGTGAGATAGATTAGTTGCTTCTATTAATAGCCAAAGGGGTTGGGGGAGACAATGCGTAAAATTCAAAAAAAAAAAAAAAAAAAATCCAGCCTCAAAATGATATTCGCCTTGATAACTGAATTGGAAATGAAATGAGGCAGGAAACAGTAAACAATAAAGCAGTAAACAAGTGAGGTAACTTTTGCTCCCATAAGAACACCTAACACAGAGTAACTTTTATTCAAACTGGCACAGCCTTTTAAACTTGAATAAAGTCAGACAAATACATAGACGAACAGTCTAATAGTGGGGGAAAAAACAAGCGCAGGCCAATAACTCAACTGTCTTTATAGTAATGACTTGTCAAAGATTTGGACTTAAGGAGTGGGGGAGGTGGGATTGAAGATGGAGAAACTGGGAACATGAAATGAAAAGAAAATATATTACAGACATGAAAACTCTTCACTAGCTGCATAAGGGCACCATCGTAAATCCCTTTTGAAGGCAGATATATTTGTATTGCCTGCTCCGAGGCCTTTCGTCCGCTGGATCGGAACTCATCAGGGAGACGTGGCTGGTCGTGTCTGCGCTCCTGGTGTCAAATAGAGACGCACCACAGTCCATAATAACGTGGTGTTCTCACCACCAAGGGTGCAAAAAAAGAATCCAATAGCACCCCTAAAGCAGCCATTGAAGGGTAGTAAATGAAACCAAATGAAAGTGTGGGGAGGAAAAAAGTTGCTGAAAAACTAAAGACATTATGCAAATAGTGTAAAATGGCTCAAAATTGTCCCCTACATTTTACACTAATTGTATAATGTCTTTAGTTTTTCAGCAGTCAAAGATTCTGGCTGTTATTTTAAAAACTGATGCATGACGTGCCGTACATCAGATCTAAGCTGCAGATCTAAGCTCATTATTTCTCTTACGCATCAGGGCAGTTTATAGCATACAGACATACCACACATGTATATATCTTAAAATGCACACCAAGTCGCCATCCTGTATCCAAATAATTCACTTACTAAAGCATATGGTTGTTAGGCGAAAACTTGAACTTGCAGGGGTGCCTGATGTTCAGGAATGTCCTGAAAAATAAAAAACCCAAACGATTATTCACTGGAGCCAACAAGTTGTATTTGTGGACATGGACACTTTCTTGTTAATAAGAATCATAACTTCAAATTTGTTGGAAACAGCAACAGCAGGGGAAAAAATTTATCACAAACATGCAACAGTTTCAGTGGCAGCAGGCAGTGTGACTGACTAACTGCCACTATGACTCTAGCATGTGTGACTGAAAGTAACAATGTATTTTTCAGTTTGATGCCAACACTCTACAAAAACCAACAACTATCTTTACAAACCAACCACGCACTGAGAATGGAATGAAACTCAAAAAGACCAACCACCCATTCCACAAATTTTACCTTCTTTATGTCTCCGAGTCTGGCTCTCTTGCTCCTGACAGAATCCGTGTCACTGTTGCGTTTGAGGCTTGCATTTGCAGCAGGCGAATGAACAGAGAGAGCTTTAACACATTTTTTTCTGTTATGATAGTAAGCACAGCATCCTCTTTCAGCTGTCTTTGGACCCGAATTCCAGCTTTTACCTTTACCTTCCAGGTGTGTTGGTCTTGGAAATTGTGCTCTTCGAAGTGACGACCGCAAATGCCATGATCACTGTCCTGAAGAACAAAATCTTTCCTCGTCGTGGTGACAAAATTTATCCACAATCGCCTGAACTGGCTGGAAGCACCTGGAAAAGCATGAACGCTTACTCTTTGCTTATTTCCTGATGAAATTCCGCAACCAGACACGGCACACATTCGCCCCATCTCAATTCAGCTGAACACGAAGAGCGACTTGGCTTTTCGACGTCATCAATCGGGAAACCCCCCTTTCATCGAAATCGAGGCTCTCGTTCCTGTTTTAGCCTCTCGTTTTCCCAATCCACACAGGAAATGCTGCTCTCACTGCAAGATGAGAGCACAGCCCGCTGATTCAGGGCTTGGTTTCGCAATACGACCACATATAAAAAACCGTGTATTTGGTCAAAATAGATTTGTAAAAATGGATGGGAACCCCTTTAGTAAACTGAGAAATCGTAAAGCTGCGGGTCCAGATGGGATTATCAGCGAAAAGATAAAGACTGCATGCTCTATTTGACAAGGGTGCGTTTCCTGAAAATTGGACCGAGTCTATTGTTCTCCCATTATATGACAAAAAGGTGATGTTAACAAACCCAAAGAACTACAATCTCGCTGTGCAACATTGGAAGTAAAGTATGTAGTACTATTATTAATAGAAGACTTCAAGAATGGGTCGAAGAAAATAATATTACGGGCGAATATCAAGCTGGATTTAAACGGAATTATTCGACCATAGATCACATGTTTTACTTACTACTGGCCTTTATTCAAAAGCAGTTTTGCTTAAATCGAAAAGTTATATGTAGCTGTTATTGATTTTTAAAGAAACATTTGATTCCATCAATAGAAGAGTATTATGGCCAATTTCGGTTAAGCATGGAATCCGAGGTAAGTTATATAAATGTATTTTGAGTATGTATGATTCTGTGAAGGCCAAGGCGAGATCTGGATCATCTTTTACAGACTACATAAATGTTTGGGAGTTAAACAAGATTTCTGTAGTCCTGTTCTCTTCTCCATGTTCATTTATGAATTAACCTTAGAGGTAACAAATAATGGTAGGCACAGCGCTCACTTTGACAATAATGCTTTGGAGATTTTTATTCTTTTCTTAGCTGATGACGTTGTAATTGATGTCAGAAACAATAATTGGTCTCCAACATCAATTAAACAGTTTTAGAAAGAGCTTCTGCATCACTCCAGTTGAAGGTAAACATGGCAAAGAGTAATGTTATAGTGTTTAGAAAAGGTGGACATCTTGCTGCAAGAGAAAAATGGATGTACAGCGGAATAACTATGCCAGTGGTGAATGTTTATAAGTACCTGGGTATATATTTTTCAATGCGTTAAGTTTCAGTTTTGCTTGCAAAGATCTTTGAAAGCAGAGCTAAACATTGCTTACTGTATTCTAAAGAAACTGTATGCTCAATAATGAGTCCTCCCATTGTTTTTAAAGTTTGCTCGATTCTCAAATTCAACCAATGGTGATATACGGAGCCGAGTTATGGGGTCTCGATACTGTTTCTATACAAATTTAAAAGATTCATTTGTATGCATTGAAAAAGTTTCTCCGTGTTTCAGTACTTTAACACCCAATGACTTGGTTTATGGGGAGACAAATAGATATCCCATGCATTTACTTTCTATAGTAAGGTGCATTTGTTGCTGGCTAAAAATAACCCAGATGGCACCTGATATATTACCACATAAACATATAAAATTTTAGTACAGCTAGATGCTATGGGTAAGAGCAATTGGGCCTCTAAACTAAGCTTAAAAATTGTACGAATTTGATTTTGGCTTTCTGTGGGAGAATCAGGATGAAGATGACAAACATAGTTTTCTTCGTATGTTTCGGCAACGATTAAATCGATTGTAAGTGGCAGAGATGGAATTCCCATGCTAAAGACAGTCACAGATTTTTATCTATAGAGTATTAAACCCTGCGCATTGTATTCCAAAGTATTTGTCTATGCACATTAACAGACATATCAAATAATTATATTGTGAAAAAATTCAGATTTGGTGTAAGAGATATTTGTGTACCTTCTAACCGTTACAGGCCTTTGAGTGATTGTAATTTTACTTGTCCGCTCTGTCATAAAGGTGATGAAAATGAAGTTCACTTTGTTCTGTCTTGCCCATAACTACGAACTGTTAGACAGCAATTGATTCCACCTAAATACCTAAAAAAATCCTCGTTTCTTTAAACATTATGTTAATGGCATCATCAAATGAAAAAAAAACTATTAAACAATTCTCTCTGTATTTGTATAAAGCATTCAGAATGCGAAATGATGTGTTAAGACAGTAAATATTGTGTTAAGCTTGTTAAATGAATTTTTAGTAATAAATTACGTGGTTTGTTATTAATGTACCCCCTTCTAAGGTGTTATGGCCTTTTTGAATAAACATTTGCATCTCTCTCTCTCTCTCTCTCTCTCTCTCTCTCTCTCTCTCTCTCTCTCTGAGAAGTGGGGTCAATTCGATAAGCTGAAAAGTAATTGTAGTAACACACGTTGTTACACGCTGAACCGCCGTCTTCCTCAGTGCAAGGTAGGTGCAGTACTCTAGCTTGTAAGAGTTCGTTGTAGATCCTGTTGTAGATGTTTCTGCTTGCAGACGACAAGATACATCTTTTATTTACAAACGTTGAAGAATATAGGAACAAAAAAACAATCCACTGACCTTCAGGTTCAATAAGTCGTACAGGAACTCGATCGTACGTGCAGCAGGCAATATTTTACCAATAGCAGCTTCTCATTGACTATACTCAAGCTCAATGAAAACTCGAACACCTGTTCTCGACAATGACTAGCATACTTCAGCCCCTCCCCCCCACACACACCCCCCCTCTCTCTCTCTCTCTCTCTCTCTCTCTCTCTCAGCTGCAGTCTTTTATATGCTATCTAAAGAATATTTTCGAACATACTCGATTATTCTTTTCTAGAATATTCTGCATACCAGTAAGCTTAACCAATGAAATCGTGACGAGCGTATGCGAATGCAATTCGGCCAGCTTCTACAACATTCTCGAACCTTCGGTAATGCACTAGCAGCTGACGGAAAACTGGTGAAAATTCTGAGATAATCTTGAATATTCTACTCGCATTATCATCAATCAATAAAAAAAAATAAAAAAAAAATACTGAACAATCGGGCATATGTTCACTTTCCAAGTGTTTTAAATAAATCAACAATAGCACTTCACTGATCGAAAATACAAATATCTAAAAGTGATAAATAAAAGGAGGCTTGCAACTCGTCATTATTGCTATGACGTCTTTCACAAAAGTTCCTCTCTTGTCTCCCTTTAAATTGTAACACACGTGTTTCTCATCCCTCTGAAATATCCACTAGCAAACTGTTAAACGTTTTTAAATGTCGGTAAATGTTCTGCCAAATTCCAACATAACAACGATGCATACGTTGTGTTGCCGTTTCGATCGACTTCGCGTTGTTTTCCAGCGAACGTTGTGAACTCCGAAAGCAGCTTGACTGCAGCGTAGCCCATAGAGTGCAAAAGTCAGATTCATTGATGTTTGTTTACGTTTTTCGTTTACTTTATATTTCCTTCTGAACCAGAACTCCAAGAAACCAGCCAGAAACCATGAGGTTCAATGGAACTGCTCAGTGGACTACTGGAGAAGCTTCAGGCCTCACCTGGCTTGTAATACGGTCACCCAGTGTTTAGACGGAAGAGATGAAGAAAGCTGCAACTACCCAGATGCCAGGATGGGGGTTCGAAGTTAAAGGTCGGTGCTACAGTCTGTGGTTTGCCAAAAGTATGAGTGAATTATCCAGCTGGAGACAAGAATGTCTGCAAAGGGGGGCGCAGATCGCCGCACTCAAAACGGCGCAGGAATACAAAGAGATGTGACCCGGATCTTGTGGAGACATCAACAGTTCGATACAGTCATTGGCTTGTTTACCATTGTAGGTGGATTTCCCAACATGTAAGAAACGTGTATTTGCCTGTTGTTTTGTGAAGTGCAAAATTTCGTTAAAATATTTACACAATCTGACGTTCACGGGAGAGAGAGAGAGAGAGAGAGAGAGAGAGAGAGAGAGAGAGAGAGAGAGAAGAGAAATTGTTTAAAAAAAAAAAAAAAAAAAAAACATGAAATGTTAAGATCGTCAGATATCGTTTAATCATCTCAAATTTTTCTGGCCTGGGATTGAATACTCGGAAAACAAATATATGAAAAAAGAGCATAACTCCCGTTGAGAACTGTGAACAGAATTATCACACACACACACACACACACACACACACACACACACACAAAGGATAAAGGATGCGTACGAGATCTGAAAGAGAGCTTCAATGAAAGAATTATTCAATTTTTTTAAATGACGAAAAAAGAAATCTCTGAATCAAGGATAAAGTGATCGATAAAAAAAAAAAAAAAAAAAAAAAAAAACCCTTTTTCGATTGTGAATTTGTTCATGTTAAACAATGTGTTGGTAAGAAAAAGTCCATTAACAGGAAAGCGTCCGAAAAAATTAAAACAAAAAGAAACTGAATTTGAAAAAAAAAAAGTTGAAGGTGATCTGAATATAATTGCATGATTCAGTTTGGGGAGTTCCTTTTTTCCCCTTGTAGGACAAAAGATATGAAGGGCATTCATGTAACTGATAATGGGAGACATATTTGACTATCATTTCGATCACAAAAAACTCAAAGTAAACACAGTAGCGATTTTTAGTGATAACTTTTAATATAACGCCCTTACTATCTCCATCCATAAAGAGTGGATTCAATGGATAGAGAGTTGAATACCAGGAATATACGATTGTGATTAAAGAAGTTTAATACGAAGCCTCAGAACATAAAAAATGGTGCCAAAAATGAAATGGAACAAGAACAAATGTATCAGCAGCCTCCTGTGTCTGCAAAAGAAAATGTGGTGACATTTTACATAAAAGTTAATGATATTGGGCTAAAGAAACTATTCAGAGAATAAGATTCACACGATTTCATTGAAAGATATTGCACAATATTTACTCTGCCAACATTACGTTTGAACAAAACAAGATGCAAAAAAATATTTAACGTACTCCCAGTTTATCCTGAATACGACGTCACAATCAAACATGCGTCATGTATTTCGTCACTTCGGCTTATGACGCAAAGAAGCTTTGACGTCATTTTCGTTTGCTTTATCATTTTCTAGATATTCCATAAAGAAGAAAAAACGTTTTTCAGACGTTATAGCCGTTAGTAACGGCTATTCAGGTAAAATAAAACATCAAGCGTCATCCATGACCCATAATAAACATACCTACAAATTTTCAGAGAGATCGGCCCAGAAGTTTTGTCTGGAGCGAGTGGAACACATTTTGACCACGGACAGACACACACACTCACACACACACAGACTGACAGACAGCATTTCTTCGTTCCGATTGTAAAGTACTTTCTGTTCTGTAAGAACTGGGAGTACAATGAGACACAAAAAAGAGTTAGAAAACACAAGAGAAAGCGTGTAATCACATTTCCCCTCGTTCAAGCACCACAAGCACTCGCAGCAACGCTGTGTTTGGCTAGGAGGAAAAACAGGAGTACCTGTCTCAAACCCCCAGACCAAAGCAGTGGTGGAGCAGTTCTGAAAGCGGTCCTGCACCACCGCTAGATGCTGCTGGTTAAGCTAGGCAATCTCTGTGATCCTGTTTCACAGCTCTGCCACATAGAAAGCCTCAGTTCACTGTCTCTGGTCTTCTCTCATTTCTGTCCACAAGTGTCAAAGCGCGGCTTAATCCATGTTGTTACTTGGCGAAGAACTACTGCCAGCACTTCTGCAAAGATAGTATTAGAATGAAAATAAAGATAAAAAAAAAAACATAAAACACAAAAGGGGTGGCTTGGTCTGGGAGATGACGTATTTTTTCTTCTCCAAGCCAAGCACAATATGGCGTTCCAGGGACTGTTTATGATGCTGGAGTGAAGGGGGGAGCGCGTGGAGGCAAGAGGAAGAAGGGAGTATGCCAGGTGAGTGCATGGGGAAGGTGGGGAAGGGGGGGGGGGGGGGGGGGGGGGGGACAGGAGCAAGGTAAGGTAATGCGAACTGCTCGTCGCAGTAGAGTAATATTTTCCAGAAGGTGTCGAGGTCAGAGCACTGTTTCTGTCTTCGCCAGGAGTAGCTGGAAAAAGGGACAGAAGGCATGGCCAAGACAGGGACAGCAGAGGAGGGACGGGTGCCACACCAAAGGGGTGTGAGAGAGGGCTTGCCAAACAAACTGAAACACGCAGCAACAGCCCTGTCCTCACCAGACACACTGAAAACCATATATTGTTTTATACAACATTTAATGAATGATACGTTGGTCTGTTTGTTGTATTTTTGCTTGTATGTTTGTTTGGTGCATAAGGTTCTTATAAGCAGGTTCTTAACTTGATGGCGGCCTTAATGCAAAGAAAAAAAAATGTAGACAAAGCCTCCCTAGGGCTTGGTTGTCGACTCCAGCACCGGTCAAGATTCGAACCAGGAACCATCCGCAGACACGAGCTGGTCTGGAGTCCGAGTCAATAAGTTAATCAGCCCGAGACAGCTATGATGTTCGTGTCTGTGTGTGTGTGCAAGACGAACAATACGATACAGATGTATTACGCATTGATGTGCTGTATGTGCGTGTGTACTGCATGTGACTAATGGGCACAATGACACTGCCATATCAACGGTCACCTGCACAGCAACTAAGCAGACTGATAAACATATGATGCGAAATGTTTCCATACAGGGTAACGTATGGTCACGGTGCCTGTTCATTGCTGATTTCATTGATTGTGGGTCCATGACAATTTCATGTCAAAACATATATTATTTGACATAGTACTAGTCATATTTTAAATATAATACATTTTCGATACTTGAGAGTCGAATCAAGTAACAACAATAATAATAATAATAATATATAGTAACGACGACGCGGGATAGTCATGCCACCCACCCTGGATCAAGAGCGGTTCAGGGAACTGGACAAACGGGGGATCCTGGTCATGCCACCCACCCTGGATCAAGAGCGGTTCAGGGAACTGGACAAACGGTACAGTGTGACAGGTCCTGGTCTGTCCCCAGGCAACCCCAGGTCAGATCTGTTCCCGTACAGCAGCGGGTCGAAAGGAACGGGGCCAGGCAGTAGCAGGAACCTCGAGTTGCAGTCCTCTCCTGTTTGCACTCCTATGGCGCACTCAACGATGGCGCAGTCTGAGTTGAGGATCTTCAAACAAGAGGCTTCAGTACGTAGGCACCGGTAACAGCCAGCCGCTCCACTGAAGAAATCCGTGGATGATTTCAATGTTCTCCACAACAGGCTGGGATGTGTCACTGCCGCGCTCAAATCGTGCAGATGCAGAGAAATATATATAGTTATACTATCTCAGCGTCCACCGGGTCGATGCCCCGCAAAAATATGAGGAGTTGTGCAGAGGGGTTTTTGTTGTCGGCTGATCACAGCCAGTGTCCAAGGTGAAAAAAAAAAAAGCAAAATATAGAAACGTACTCCCAGTTTATCCTGAATACGCGTGAGATATTCCATAAAAAGGTAAAGCCGTCTTGGGCTGGTGTAATCGATAGCAATGGCTATTCTGGTAAACATCGTCCATCATCATGAACATACTTACAAATTTACAGAAAGATCGGCCAAGAACTTTCTGAGATTTCCATCAAGAAGAAAACCATTATGTGGCGTTAGTAACGGCTATAACGGTAAAATAAAACATCGGGCATCATCCGTTACCCATAATGAACATACCTATAAATTTTCAGAAATATCGGCCACATACTTTCCGACATATTCCATGAAGAAGAAAAACCGTTACGGGCCGCTATAGCCGTTAGTAACGGCTATAACGGTAAACTACAACATTGGGCATCATCGCGAACCATAATGAACATACCTACAAATTTTCAGAAACATCGGCCACGTACTTTCTGAGATATTCCATTTTTTTAAAATGGGTCGTTATAGCCGTTAGTAACGGCTATAACGGTAAACTAAAACGTCGGGCATCATCAGTCGCCCAAAATGAACATACCTATATATTTCCAGAAAGATCGACAAAGTACTTTCTGAGATATTCCATAAAGACGAAAATCCGTTATGGGCCGTTGTAGCCGTTAGGAACGGATATAACGGTAAACTAAAACATTGGGCATCATACGTAACCCACAGTGAACACATCTTGCTAATTTTCACAAAGATCGGCCAAGTACTTTCTGAGATATTCCATAAAGAAGAAAAAACTGTTACAGGCCGTTACAGCCGTCAGTAACGGATATAACGGTAAACTAAAACATCGGACATCATCCGTGGCCCATATGACCATACCTGCTAATTTTCACGAAGATCGGCCAAGTGCTTTCTGAGATAATCCATGAAGAAGAAAAACCATTACAGGCCGTTAGTTACGGCTATAACGGTAAGCTAAAACATCGGACATTATTCAAGACCCATAATGAACATACATGCTAATTTTCACAAAGATCGGCCTAGTACTCTCTGAGATATTCCATAAAGAGGAAAAACCCATTACAGGCCGTTACAGCCATTAGTAACGGCTACAACGGAGTAAACTAAAACATCATGCATTATTCGCGACCCATAATGAACATACCTACGCATTTTCAGAAAGATCGGCCAAGTACTTTCTGTGATATTCCATGAAGAAGAAAAAACCGTTACAGGCTGATACAGCCATTAGTAACGGCTGTAACAGGGTAAACTAAAACTTAAGGCATCATCAATATGAACATAATTAACATACCTGCTAATTTTCACAAAGATCAGCAAAGTATTTTTGGAGATATTCCATAAAGAAGAAAAACCGTTACAGGCCGTTACAGCCGTTAGTAATGGGCTAACGGTATCCTAAAACATCGTGCATTATTCGTGACCCATAATGAACATACCTACGCATTTTCAGAAAGATCGGCCAAGTACTTTATGAGATATTCCATAAAGAAGGAAAACCGTTACAAGCCGATACAGCCGTTAGTAACAGCTATAACGGGGTAAACTAAAACATCGAGCATCATCCATGACCCATAATGAACATAACTGTTAATTTTCACAAAGATCGGCCAAGTACTTTCTCAGATATTCAAAAAAAGAAGAAAAACTATCGCAGGCTGTTAGTAATGTAATGGCTATAACGGTAAACTAAAACATCTGGCATTATTCGTGACCCATAATGAACATACATGTTGATTTTCACAAAGATCGCCCATGTACTTTTTGAGCTACTCCATAAAGAAGAAAAACCAGTACAGGCCGTTACATCCGTTAGTAACGGCTATAACGGTAAGCTAAAACATCAGGCATTATTCGCGACCCATAATGAACATACCTACAAATTTTCAGAAAGATCAGCCCAGAACTTTCTAAGATATTTCATAAAGAGGAAAACCGCTACAGGCTGTTACAGCCGTTAGCAACAGCTACAACGGGGTAAACTAAAACATTGGCCATCATCCGTCGCCTCTAATGACCATATCTACAAATTTTCAGAATGATTGGCTAGTACTTTCGGAGATATTCCATAAAGAAGAAAAACTGTTATGGGCCGTTATAGCCGTTAGTAACGGCTATAATGGGGTAAACTAAAACATCAGTATATCCGTGACCCATAATGAACATACCTACAAATTTTCAGAAAAATCGACAAAGTGCTTTCTGACATATTCCATAATGAAGAAAAACTGTTATGGGCCATTATAGCCTTTAGTAACGCTATATAGAGAAGATACCTGCTAATTTTCACAAAGATCTGCCAGGTACTTTCGGAGATATTCCATAAAGAAGAAAAACTGTTACAGGCCGTTACAGCCGTAAGTAACGGCTATAACGGCAAACTAAAACATCGGGCGTCATCCGTGACCAATAGTGAACGTACCTGCTACTTTTCAGAAAGATTGGCCAAGTACTTTTGGAGACATTCCATGAAAAAAAAAAAGTTACAGGCTGTTAGTAATGACTATAATGATAAACGAAAACATTAGGCATTATTCACGACCCATAATGAATATACCTACACATTTTCAGAAAGATCGGCCAAGTACTTTTGGAGATATTCCTTTAAAGAAGAAAAACCGTTACATGCCGCTACAGCCGTTACAAACGGCTATAACTGTAAACTAAAACATTTGTCATTATTTGCGACCAATAATGAACATACCTACACATTTTCAGAAAGATCGGCCGAGTACTTTCTGAGATATTCCATAAAGAAGAAAAAACCGTTACAAGCCGTTACAGCCGTTAGTAACCGCTAGAACGGCAAACTAAAACATCTGGCACCATTCGTGACCCATATTGAACACACCTACTAATTTTCACAAAGATCTGCCAAGTACTTTCAGAGATATTCCATAAAGAAAAAAAATTTACAGGCCGTTACAGCTGTTATTAACAGCTAAAAGGGCAAACTAAAACATCGGGTATCATCCGTGACCCATAATGAACATACCTACGCATTTTCAGAAAGTTCAGCCAAGTACTTTCTGAGATATTCCATAAAAAGAAGAAAAACCGTTACAAGCCGTTACAGCCGTTAGTAACGACTATAACGGGGTAAACTAAAAAATCGGGTATCATTCCTGACCCATAATGAACATACCTGCTCATTTTCACAATGATCAGCATAGTACTTTAGGAGATATTCCAAAAAGAAGAAAAACCGTTACAGGCCGTTACAGCCATTACTAACGTTATAACGGTAAATAAAACATCGGGCATCATCCGTCTCCTCTAATGAACATATCTACAAATTTTCAGAAAGATCGGCCTAGTACTTTTGTAGAAGAAAAACTGTTGTGCGCCGCTATAGCCGTTAGTAACGGCTATAACGGAGTAAATTAGAACATCAGTATCATCCATGACCCATAATGAACATGCCTACACATTTTCAGAAAGATCGACAAAGTGCTTTCTGAGATATTCCATAAAGAAGAAAAACTGTTACAGGCCGTTACAGCCGTTAGTAACGGCTATAACGGCAAACTAAGACATCGGGCGTCATCCGTGACCAATAGTGAACATACCTGCTAATTTTCAGAAAGATCGGCCAAGTACTTTTCGGAGACATACCATGAAAAATTTAAAAAGTTACAGGCTGTTAGTAACGACTATAATGATAAACAAAAACGTCAGACATTATTCATGACCCATAATGAACATACCTGCTGATTTTCAGAAAGATTGGCCAAGTACTTTTGGAGATATTCCTTAAAGAAAAAAAACCGTTACATGCCGTTACAGCCGTTACAAACGGCTATAACGGTAAACTAAAACGTCTGTCATTATTCGTGACCCATAATGAACATACCTACGCATTTTCAGAAAGATCAGCCAAGTACTTTCTGATATTCCATAAAGAAGAAAAAAAAAAACCGTTACAAGCCGTTACAGCCGTTAGTAACGACTATAATGGGGTAAAGTAAAACATCGGGCATCATTCGTGACCCATAATGAACACACCTGCTCATTTTCACAATGATCAGCAGAGTACTTTAGGAGATATTCCAAAAAGAAGAAAAAACCGTTACAGCCGTTACTAACGGTTATAACGGTAAAAAAAACATCGGGCATCATCCGTCGCCTCTAGTTAACATATCTACAAATTTTCAGAAAGATCGGCCTAGTACTTTCATAGATATTCCATAAAGAAGAAAAACTGTTATAGGCCGTTATAGCCGTTAGTAACGGCTATAACGGAGTAAACTAAAACATCAGTATCATCCGTGACCCATAATGAACATACATACACATTTTCAGAAAGATCGACAAAGTGCTTTCTGAGATATTCCATAAAAAAGAAAAAACCGTTATGTTAGTAACGGCTATAACGGTAAAGAAAAACATCGGGCATCATCCGTAACCCATAGCGACCATACTGCTAATTTTCACAAAGATCGGCCAGGTACTTTCAGAGATATTCCACACGGAAGGAAAACCCTTACAAGCCGTTACAGCCATAAGTAATGGCTATAACTGCAAACTAAAACATCAGGCATCATCCGTGACCCATAATGAACATACCTGCTGATTTTCAGAAAGATCGGCCAAGTACTTTCTGAGGTATTTCATGAAGAAGAAAAACCATTACAGGCTGTTAGTAACGGTTATAACGGTCAACTAAAACATTGGGCATTACTCGTGACCCATAATGAACATACCTGCTAAATTTCACGAAGATTGGCCATGTACTTTCTGAGGTGTTCCATGAAGACAATAAAATCGTTACAGGCCGTTACAACCGTTAGTAACAGCTATAACGGTAAACTAAAACATTGGGCATTATTCGTGACCCCCATAATGAATATACTACACATTTTCATAAAGATCAACTAAGTACTTTCTGAGATATTCCATAAAAAGAAAAACCATTACAGGCCATTAGTAATGGCTATAACGGTAATCTAAAATTACAGTCATTATTTGTGACCCATAATGAACAAACCTGCAATTTTCAGAAAGATCGGCCAAGTACTTTCTCAGATATTCCATAAAGATGGAAAACCGTTACAGGCTGTAACAGCCGTTAGTAACGGCTATAAGGGGTAAACTAAAACATCAGGCATCATCTGTGACCCATAATGAACATACCTGCTAATTTTCACAAAGATCAGCCAAGTAGTTTCTGAGATATTCCATAAAAAAAAAAAATGTTACAGGCCGTTACAGCCGTTAGTAACGGATATATAACGGTAAACTAAAACATCAGACATTATTCGTGACCCATAATGAACATACCTACAAATTTTCAGAAAGGTCGGCCAAGTACTTTCTGAGATGTTCCATGAAGAAGAAAAACTGTTACAGGCCGTTACAACCGTTAGTGACTGCTACAACGGTAAACTAAAACACGGGACAGCGTCCGTGTCCCATAATGAATATACCTACACCTTTTCAAAATGATCGGCCGAGTACTTTCTGAGATAGTCCATGCAGAAGAAAAATCACATACCTACACATTTTCAGAAAGATCGGCCAAGTACTTTCTGAGATATTCCATGCAGAAGAAAAAATAGTTACCGGCCGTTACAGCCGTTAATAACGGCTATAACAGGGTAAACTAAAACATCGGGCATCATTCTTTGACCCATCATGAACATACCGGCTAATTTTTGCAAAGATCGGCCAGATACTTTCGGAGATATTCCATGAAGACGAAAAACCGTTACAGGCCGTTACAGCCGATAGTAACAGCTATAATAGTAAACTAAAACATCGGGCATTATTCGTGACCCATAATGAACATACCTACATATTTTCAGAAAGATCAGCCAAGTACTTTTGGAGATATTCCAAAAAAAAGAAAAACCATACAGGGCGTTACAGGCGTTAGTAACGGCTATAACGGGGTAAACTAAAACATGGGCATCATCCGTAATCTATAATGTTCATACTTACTAATTTTCAGAAAGATCGCCCATGTACTTTCTGAGCTATTCCACCCCTTTGGGGGTATGGAGGACATAAAACAAAAGAAAAAAAACAATGTAATACACTTCAACATGACACAAAATAACTAAGCAAAATGTAGGAAGCGTTTTATGTGTATTAAAGGCGTAATGGCATAATCACTAAAACATAGAGCAGGCTGGTCATCATAAACTTACACCATTTTGCTGAATTTTAAATATTTACTCAACTTTCACAGAACATTCTTGCCAGCCGAGAATAGTCTGCACAGGTTGTAAACAGATTTCACACTCGTATACTTTCTGGGAATAAAACGTACTCGTAACTCTTCATACTTTGGGCATTCCATAATGAAATGAAATTCGTCTCCAACATCTTGTTTACAATCTTTACAAAAGCGTTCCTCGCGGGCAAGACCAAGTCTTCTTCCTACTTCAATCATGAGTTTGTGATTACTACATCGGAATTTAATTAAGGAAATATATATAGATCAGGTAATTGTTCAATGTAATTTTCACGTTTGAAATCTGTTTTATAATTTCTATGGAACAGGCATTTATTACTTGAATGTAACACCCTATTCCACGAACGTACATAGTTATCTTTTAAAGATAAAGAAATGTTTCTACATAACGATCTTTCGTTAGAAAACTGCTGTGTTTCCAAATACAATCATAGCCTGTTTCTACGAAAATGCTTTGTATACACTTTATCCACCCAGACATATAAATACCATTTTCATACAAGTCATATAAAACACAATATATTTGACTCGAATATTTATCCGTTTGAGTTGCTAGTGAGATCCAGAATCGGATCATTCGGGTTTTAATTTGCACAGACAACGGATAAATCCCAAGTTCCCCATATCATAACTCTGTCATGGTACTGCGATTAAGTTGGAGTAAATGCTTTAAGAACTTAAGTTGCAAGCTTTCTATGATTTTGATATCTTCATAACCCCATTTCACAGCCATATAATAGCACAGGTACAACCATCTTTTCAAATAGATCTAAAAAAACAATATTCACGGGTAATTTTTTATTTCGAGCGACTTGGAGTAATGAAAACATTGCACTTTGTGCTTGATCATGCCTATGTTTTTCACATTTATGAAATTTACCAGATCTACTAAAACAGATTCCCAAATATTTGAAACTATCTACTATTTCAATGACTTCGTTACCAAATTTAAACACGTGTTTATTATTCTTACGTCCATTGAATATCACAACTTTAGTTTTCTGTACATTAACAGTTAGTTTTCATCCAGTACAATACTCTTTAAACGCAGTAAGAGCTTTTTGCAAAGCATTACATGAGGTAGCAAGCAAAACAGTGTCATCAGCATACAAAAGCAAAAATAAACAAAGATAACTGCTTAAGTCTGCATCAGGAAGATCTAAATCAATTTAACGAAGTACAATTGTGATCAGATCAAAAAATATTGTTCAAGGTCATTCAAAAACAAAGAAAAAAGAACCAGAGGCAAATTCTCTCCTTGCCGCACACCTCTATAACTACTAAAATAATCAGATTTGTTACCGCTTTTGAAAAAACACACCATTTAATTTGATGATACATGTTTACAATCACATGGAGAATCTTACCATTCACTCCTTGCTTTACAAGTTTTTGCCATAGTCCTAATCTCCACACAGAATCAAAAGCCTTCCTAAAGTCAATAAAAGCACAAAACAATTGGGTTTTTTTTAGCAGCGCAAATATCTACAAGGCTTTTCAAAACAAATAAATGATCCGATGTGGAATGACCACGACGAAGACCAGCCTGACTTTCAGAAAAAGCAGCTTATTACTTTCAAGAAAATCAGTTAATCGATTATTCAAAATCGTTGTAAACAATTTACCTATGCAGCTGAGCAGTGTTATTCCAGGATAATTGTCACAGTCGTCTTTATTGCCTTTCCCTTTGTAGATTGGTAGAACAAGTCCCACTACCCATTCTTCAGGAATCACACCTGAGTTAAGAACTTTATTGAAAAGTTTACGATAAATTGTTGTCATTAAGGGCACGCTGTTCTTAATATATTCGTTTATAATCCTGTCATCACCTGGAGCTTTCCCATTTTGCAATTTCTGCACTGCTAATTCTACATCTACATCCTCGATTGGTCTATTTCAAAAACTCGAGATCAAAATTTATATCACATTGAACAACATCTTCCACCCCATCATCATCAACGTGAAGATTCAGATTTTTAAATGGTCATAAAGTTCATTGAAACCAATAGGACACGACGACACATTTGGTTTCCTTTTTATTTTTGCCCAGTACTCTTTTGGTCGCTTTGTCCTTAAACACCTAATCTCTTTGTGTCATTCTTTGTTGTGAATTCTTTCTGATTTTCTTAATACCTTCTTATAATCTTTACTTTTAATCAACAAATTTACACGATTACCAATGGAGTCATTCTGTTTAATTTTATTTTTAGCTCTAAAATAAGCGGCCCTCCTATTCTTGCACACAATATTAAACCAAGGTTTATTTTGATTATGTTTTGACGACTGTCTTCTATTTCCTTTCTGAACTTCACCAAGGGTATCCTTGGCAGCTTTCATAAGATGTGTGTTAACAACTCATTTATATTGGCAACTGATTCATCATCATTGTCAAGTAAATTGTTTAAATCTTCAACATCTTTAACACACAAACTTTTCTCGGAAATACTCTGCTTTAGTAGCATCCACCTTTTAATGTTGATTTAACCAGCATCAGACTTAACATTTGAATATTCAACTGATTGTTGAAGACTGCATCTTACAGTTTTCTGTGAGTCATCATGCCTGACTTGAATACCTTTTAAACACATAACTAGAGGACAGTGAACGTCTGATAACATGGCATCAAAGGGATCAACATCAAAATCTGTGACATGAGGATACAAATGAGGTGAACCTATGATATAATGAATAACAGTGCATCCACTACTTGTATATTTTCCTAATTCTGCGTCTCTGCCAACTCTGCCATTGAATATTAGCAGCTTATGAGATTTGCATAAATCCAATAATCTATAACCATAGTTGTTCGGTCTCCGAAGATCTTGGGAATGTCTTTCATAAGGAATGTCATGATGTTCCATGCAGAAGGGTAATTCATTAAAAAAAACATATTATCTTCATCGTCATCATGTCTGTCTAAATCAAGAAAATCAGGTAAATTTTTTGTGTATGCATTGAAAACACCCATCAATAGTACATAATAATCTTCAGAATTATGCCACATAAGACTAGTCTTGAGATCATCAAAGCAATCAACACCACCATATACACTACCTTCGGGAAGAATATATACGGCTCCAACCAGAACATCTTTATCATAACCTGTAAGATTTTTCTTAATTTTAATCCACATGACACAGTCTCTTTCACATTTTGTTTTCTAAAAACTGGATATCTTTTGAATAACTGGATCTATAAGCTACGGCTATACCACCAGATCGTTGATGTGAAAGATATTTTCTACTTAGTAAAGCGACGGAATAACCCAAATCAGAAAATATAGCTGAAATAAACTCTGTGTCTTGAACGTCTGTTTTGATTTCAGTGAACGTCACAACATCAAATTGCGTTATGTAACTAACGAAGTCTTGATCCTGTATCCGACTTCTTAAACCACAGACATTCATTGATAAAAAAGACAGATTAAAAGGTGCAGATACGGAAGAAATCACGTGCACGTCTGACTGTAAACGATCAGGAACTGGCGCGGACGAAACATCTGAACTGTCAGAATGAAAAATAGGACATGCTGTTTCTTCAACAGAATAAGGTAATGAACAATGAATAGTGGAATGTTGGTGAGGCCGAGGTCCTCCTGGTTCATCCTATGCCGAGGACACGTAGTTCGACAACCCCAGCTGACGGTAGTTAATCTGGTCCAATCCAATCCGGAAGAGGTCGTCTGGGCTGTCGAGGTAGATTACGTCACCCGCAGTCTGGCCAGCCTTCTTCTTCAAGTGACAGATGACCTTTCCGTCGTGAGAGATGGACACACGCTGGACGCTGTCGTGGTTCTTTGACAAGTGAAGAAGTCGTGCTCGAAGAGGCGTGAGATCATCATTTATGAAGACTCTTCTGTACTTCTCCGAATCCTTAAGGAGCTGCCGCTTTTTCATCACCGCAGTTTTTGATTTCCTAGAAGTGAACTTTACCAACACCGGACGTGGTTTCTTGTTAAAACCCGCATCACCTAGCTTCCCATTCCGGTGAACAACTGATATGTCCTCCGTCTTCACCCCACATTCCAGCTGATCAAAAAGCTTCATCACCTCTTTTTCAGTGTCTTCTCCTTTTTCTTCTTCCAGGCCGGTGATCTTAATAGTTTCCCTCCTCTGGTACTACTCAAGTCTGTCCAGATCGTATTTCAGCAGTAGGTTCGTACGATCTGCTTTTGCCTGAGCTTGTTCCTTTTCCTCCTGAACAGCAGCCACTACAGTTGCCACACATGTTTGTAAACATTTCTGGAATACTTTTTCTATCTGGACAGAGAGAACAGGCAAAAGAACTTCCGTGACACCAAGCGCAATGACGTTAATGTTTTCAATTGCGTCATTACCCTTAGTAGCTTTCTGTTTCCCTTTTCCATTTACTGGAGGTTTTTTTTATTTTTTAAGTTCAGGGCACTTAAAACAGTTGCCTCCAGTTCGTCTCTCACATCGCTGTCAGTAAACTGTTTTTATAATTCTGTTAACGATTTGAGATGTTGATGATGATGGACTTAAACTTGACGAAGCCATTGAAAACGTTGAACTAGCAGCAGAAGCAGCCATCGATCAAATATTTTCAAACAGGATTACCACGGAATGAGGAGGTACGTACCGTAAACTCAAACACTTCTGTATACCGCAAATCAAAGGTAAAAAACTTACCGAAAAACTAATGAAAAAAAAACAAACTTAAAAACACACAAAAAAAGAAAAATCCACGGAGCAAGTTAAAAGTAGAGGTGTCAACACTGGCGTATGAATACACACACGCACAGACAGCATCTCTTCGTTCCCATTCTAAAGTACCCTCTGTTCTATAAGAACTGGGAGTACAAAAACGTCATTTTAAAAAAAAAAAAAAAAAAAAAAAAAAGGGTTCATAGTACGTAAAGAGAAGCTTGACGTCATGTCGTCGTTTTTTTTGCGTGTGTGTGTGTGTGTGTGTGTGTGTGTGTGTTTTTTAAATGACGAAATCTTCCATTTAAGAGAGTTCCATCACCAAGTTCAGCCTTAGGCCACGTGTCGCGACTTCAACTTTGTAACAGAGGGAGATGGAGTAATGAGTGGGGGGAACGGGGACATGATTACTACACTGTGTGAATTGACAGAAAAGCAAAACAGATACAACCTGTCAAAAGAAATCTGCTATTTCAGTCCTTTGCTGGCAGCTGCACATTCTTTACAGGTGGAACATCTTTGTTGCCAGCTGTATACTGCTGCAGTTTGCCGGATTTGTCTAGCTTGATAAACGAACATGGAGATATACAGTTTTGGGAGGACAGGCTCTCAGTAGAATCGGCTCATGAAGAAATTGGTTGTGCGTTAAGAAAACACGCTTTCAGAAAAACTGTCTGCTTTCGACATCTTTGTGCGAATAGGCCTTTACTTTTTTCGTTTGGTTTCTTTCGTCTTTTGAAAATGAGTTTGACTGACATCGATTCCCAGTCGATGATTACATCTAAGTACTGAATT
>JADBJO010002178.1:277500-292500 GCA_016801955.1 Conus betulinus
GTGTGTGCGTGCCTGCCTGCTGCCTGCCTGCCTGCGCACGCTTGCGTGTATGGTGTGTGTCTTTTTGCATTGACACATATTCATAGTATGTGACTGTGACGTAGTATAGATTGGTTTGTAAGCGATCTCAGCTCGCCGAAAGCTTAAGGCGNTTTCGCCGGGTGATGGTAGGACAAGATACCAGTGAGGAAATGGAAAATGGTGTGTAGATGCAGAGTGAGGAATGTGAGACACTGGTCATCAAGTAAGTGCATAGATGCTATTACATTGATCCTAGACTCTCTCCAGTATGTAAGTAGTATTCTGTGACAATTCATGAACCCTTTTTTTTCTTTCCGATTCCATAACCTGTGTCACGCGCCAAGCGTGACCTTTCTTTTCTACCCCTTTTGAGGAGATTTTGTCCCTATTTCTTTTGCTCTATATGCCCATCTTTCAGGAGGGACCAAATCTTGGGGCAATCACCGCTCGACTGATTTGGGGCAGCCTTCACTGTGCATTGTCTTTGCACGTGCGTTCCGTTCATTTTCGTTCACCCAGTCTTCTCGCTCGCCTACGTCACTGTTGGAAGGTGGGCAAAAGCTGGGTTTGGGTCGAGTTTTGGCACTCTGGATTTGGGGGGTGATCCGCGAGTCACACCATTTTCTTTTGATGGTTCATTTTGTTTGAGAGGGCCTCGTCCCTGTATTCTAGATATCAACTTTCGTCATCTTGCTGGAGTTGATCCATCATCACCATCCTTTTGTTTTCATCCCCACATCATCGTTTCATCTGGAGGGCCAAAGGAAGAAGAAGTAGGAAGACCCTAAGAAGAAGACCGAAGAAGACCTTGAGAAGAAGACGGGGGAAGACCTTGGAAAGGAGGACTGGAGAGGGATAGAGGACAGGAGGGTCAGACTGGGGTCGACATCTTCCTGGGGGGTCTACATGTCCTTTTCCCCTTCCCAGACGTGGTGACCTGTCGTTTTCGTCCTCCTCTTTCATACGAGTGGTTTTGCACTTCCCTTTTCCTCTCTTTTTCTGCCTTTCCCTCGGGTCTTCGTCTGCTGCTTCACCACCTTTTCATCCACGCCCTGGCCTTGCTCCTGTGGGCCGAGACATTAACACAGCCTGCTGCCCTGGCACCCGGAGATCCCGATTGTGGCGCCCGGCACTTCCTCGCCTGTCCTGACATCATGAAGCGACTGCAGTGAGGGGCGCGCGTGAGTTGAGGTTTTGTGGGTGGGAGTGCTGGACTCAAAGTAGCCCCAGAAAGACAGAAGCGGACAGAAAGGTGCCAGAGAAATGAACTGTGTTTAGGACTGTCTTTTTTTTTTTCTTTTTTTTTTAAAGATTTTGTTTTGTTTTGTTTTTGTTTTTTCCTCTGACAGGCCATTTTTTTCCTTTCTAAATAGATTTTAAGACTGTTTATTTTTTTTTTCTTATGTGATTGTCATTGTCCATTGTCCCATTTCCCTTTTCCCCACGGGCTTCAGTATTGTGGGGTAGGTGGGGTGATTAGGTCCTCCTGGGTGCTGTGGTGGGTTAGGGTGGGGGATCTAGTATCGTCACTGTTCTATCTAGTTAGTTAGGGTCCCATCTCTTCATCTCTCATCAATATCTGTTTAATGTGAATAAATGTTGTGGTTTGTCTTTTTTTTTTTTTTTTTTTTTTTTTTTTTTGCTGTCCCAATTTCTGCGCCACCTCAGAGGCAGTGCACCCACGCTGTTCACCTCCGACACCCCGTCCACAGCCACAGCCCGGTCGGCGCCGCCGCAGCCCCGGCACCGGCAACCCACAGGGAGCAGTCGCTGTCAAGTCGTGAAAAGGCAACCCACCGGAGGAGACACTGCACTGCTGCCGAGTCACTTCGGTCACTTCTGATCTAACGTACGAAGGACACCACGTACTAAGCCCCCTACTGATGACAATAATTGCTTAGTCGCGGAGCCGGCGTGAGTGAGCAGGCCGAGAGATACAGACACCTGCAGTGTTGGTCAGGAAATTTGAGCAACACTCTCAGAAACGCATCATTAAGTGGTGGATGAAACCCCAGTCTTCCCAACAGAGTCCGCAGCAAACTCAACTCTGGGTAGGAGCCAGTTTTGGCAGAAAAACCCACATGACTCTGATGGGATTCGAACCCACGACTTCCCAGCCGGGAGTCCGCGACGCTAACCACTTCGCCACGGCGGCTGGTGGTTTTGTCTCTCTCTTGCCTGGAGTTTGATTTGTGCGCTTGAGTTCAGGTACCTGCGGGTTCTCCCTCTTCCCACGCGCCTCGTCATAGGTCACCCTTACCCAGGTGAACCGTTACAACCTGTTTGAACCAATACTTCCCTCTGTCTACATATTTACGACTTATCATCCTTTCCACTTCCTCTTCCCCTCATACATTTCTTATTTTCCTTTTCCTATGGGAATCTTTCTTTGATGATGATCATGATGGTGATGATGATGATGATGATGATGATTGTTGATATTGTTATTTTTGTTATCATAATTTTTTAGTTATTACCGTGTTAATGTCACTGCGATTTCAAATTTATTTGTTCTGTTTTGTTTTTATGGATTTGTTCATTTGTGTCATCTTTTGGCCATCATTTGCGAAGCTTCAGTTCAGAAGGGAATCATCATTAGGTGATTAACTTTAAATTTTAAACTGTTACTTTTAATGATAAAAGAAAAAAAAAGGGGGGGGGGGGGGGGGGGGGGGGGGGGGGGGGGGGGGGAGAGAAAACTGGGAAGAGGCCGCAGTAGATAGGATTAGACTGTTGTTAAAATGCTACTTTAGAGTTATGATGACTTAAATCCACTTACCTTTGTTGATCTCTACAACTAATGTTCTTGGTCACATAGTTTGATGTATTTGTGAAAATATGCTGGTTTTCTAAGTTGCTGATGATGCGGCATCATTAACACAGATAAGATTTTCTTGCCGACATTCACCCCTCCCCTTCTGTGCCCCCCCTGTACCCTTCACTCGCGTAAGAAGTATAATATTATGCTTTTGGGCTTTGTGCGTTGTGGTGAAATTTGCCTTTTATTTCCTCAGAGGATAAATCATCTGTTATATGCTTTCAGAATGGAATAGAAATTAAGACATTTATTGAGTATATGATAATACTCATATTATGATGATGAATCAGATGTTGTTAAAATCACGATGGTGACTGTGTCACAGAATGTGAGCTTGGCCTACGAATAGGATTGTTTTCTGGGTCAACGTCACATACATTGTGAACATTCTGCATTTGATGTCATTTCCTTGTGTTTTAGTGTCATGATGTCAATACAGTTGTTAATTTTTTCCCACCACTCCTTCTCCCACAGGTTCGGCAAACTCAAAAAGCATCATAGTTAGCTCTTTTTTTTTTCTTTTTTTTTTTCATTATTTTTTTTTTTTTTTTTCTTTTTAAATTTGATTACGTTTGTGTGGAAATTGATACATGTGCGTTCGTGCTGGCGCTATGTGGTGAACTGCTTCGACACGCTTGTGTACTTAGAATATTCATGAACAAAAGGGAAAGAAAGGAAGAGAGGGGGGAAAAAGAAGAAAACAGGAAAAATGTATCTGAGGTTATGTAGCTGGGACATGTGTTGGTCAGTGGTGGCTGAAGGGCCAAGGCTCCGTAGAACTCGGTATCAGCTTTCTCTATTTGAAATCTGCACTGGTGATTTTCACCTGCCGGCATTGCTATCTTTCTTGTTGTACAGAAAATGATGTGTGGAGGATGTTCGTTTTTCCCCTGTTATATAAAATTATGTGTATGTATCACATCATTGCCCCGAGGTACAAAAGATAATGTGTGCATGTACAGAATACTTATACAGTGAAGTATAATGCAATAGTTCACCAACGCTGATACTTAGCTGCACTGTCTATCCCATGTATACTGGACTTACCGAACACTTAATTGGTCCCACGCCAACCCCCCTCCCCACCCCGCCCTCCTATATCTCATTTCCCCTCCCATCTCTGTGCCCCATGTTTCAATACTTTGTTTTTCATTCAACACCTTCAAAGCATATTTCAAAGTCTGTTTGAATATTTTGTATTCATTGAATGTATGTCTGTACTTTTTTTTCCTTTTGTGGAGATAACTTGAGCATTGGGCTTCAGATGTGAAGCATCTTTACTATTGTTTGCTTGGTTTGTGTGTTACCATCAAAATTATGACGAACTTGAAAAACGTGAAGGCATGTCATTCTGTGACCCTTTTTCAAGCCCCGATCTTTTTTGTATATGATGAAAAGGAATGATATTCAGTTATTTTCAAGATAATAGAAAGTTGTATTTTTGATAGAACATTTGCCAGGGATAGACATTACGGTGCTAGTACAGTATGCAGTGATGTATTTTCGTTAAAAACTCTGTTACAAATATGAACAGTCTTATCATCTCTTCTTTAAATTGCCAGAGACTAGGTTCGTATAAAAAAAAAAGAAGATATGTATTTCAACACCTTAGAAAAAACGACACTCTATATATGTCTTACAGGACACGCATTTCACTGCAAAAATGGAAAGACAAGTTAGAACTGAATGGGGCTTTGAATGTGTATTTTCATCAAATAATTCTAGATCAAGAGGAGTAGCCATCTTGTTCATTAATGATTTTCAATTTAAAACTCTGAAAACTGTAACAGATACCCATGGCAATTATATACTTCTTGCAATAAAAATGGTAGATCTAGAATTCTGTTGGTAATATATATGGACCGAACAAAGACACTCCCGACTTCTTCGATGTAAATAAGAAATAAATTGATGAGATGGGTATTGCTAACATTATAGTAGGAGGGGACTGGAATTTGGTAATAAATCCCACTTAGATTATTACAACTACAAGACAGCAAATAAACCGAAAGCACAAGAAACAGTACCTGAGATGATGAAAGATCTTGAAGTTGTAGATGTTTGGAGAGAATTCAACCGGAAGTTCTGAAATATACGTGAAGAAGGGTCAAACCCCTTTACAGCAGACTAGATTTTTTCTTCTTGTTAGCTGACAGTCTTTTTAGCAAGATAAAAGATGCAGATATCCTTTATGGCTATAGAAGTTATCATTCTCTAATAACCATTCACTTCAACTTTAAAGTGGAAAAAATAACAGGAAAACATTTTGGAAATTTAACCAAAGGACAACATTTGTGTAGAACTAATTCAACAAACAATTGAAAACATAAAACTTCAGTATGCAGTACTGCCATGCTCACGGGAAAAAACATAAACAAGATTCCGATGGATGAAATTCAGTTCACAATCAGTGATCAACTGTTTTTAGATGTTTCAATTATGGAAATAAGAGCAAAAACTGTAACCTTTGCCATAAAGAAAAAAAAGAGAACTAAAAGAGAAAGACGAAAAGTTGGAATCAGAAATACAAACACTTGAAACACATTTGCTAATTAACAGTAAACTAAGGGAACTTCAAGAGATAAAAGACGAACTGCTACAGTTAAGAATGGAAAAAAATGGAAGGGATCGTTATGCGATCCAAAGCAAGATGGGCATCACAGGGGGAAAATATCTAAATATTTCTGCAATGTTGAGAAACTTCATTTTGTCAACAAACAAATGTTAGAATTAGTAACAGACCAAGGAAATATCATAACAGGAACAGACGAAATATTAGATGCAACTAAGACCTATTATGAAAACTTATACAAAGAAAGAAGTGCAAAAGACATAGACATTGGCAGATATGCTGAAAATTTACCAAAGCTTGAAGAAGTTGAATCCAAACGACTAGAGGGACAAACAACTAGACAAGAAGCTTCAGAAGCACTGAAAGGAATGCAACATGACAAGAGCCCGGTACTGATGAGATAACGGTAATATTTTTCAATTTTTTTCTGGAAGGACATGAGACTGTTGTTCAATCTTTAAGCAAAGGTTTTACAAAAGAAGAGCTGTCCATTACACAGAGAGAAGGAATTATTACTTACTTACCGAAATGAGAGCCAAAGAGAATATCTACAAAATTGGAGATCCATGTCATTATTAAATGTGTCGTACAAAATAGGATCAACATGTACAGCCAACCGAATAAAGTACATCCTACATCAATTGATAAATGAAGATCAGACAGGTTTCATTCCAGGACAGTATATAGGAGACAACTTAAGAACAGTATACGACATCATATATTACTTAGAAAAAAATAATCTTCCTGGTTTATTAGTATCAACAGATTTCGAGAAAGAGTTTGATTCAATAAACTGGAAATACATGAATAAGTCCTGAATGTTTTCGGTTTTGGCGATGGCGTATGTAAATGGATAACCACATTTTGTAAAAATATAAAGTCGTACATAACAGTAAACGGACAGGTATCTGGAAGCATTGAAGTACAGAGAGGCTGTCGTCAAGGAGACCCTATTTCACCCTACCTTTTTTTGTCTTGTGTTCAGAAATTTTAGCTCACAAAATAAAAGAAGATAAAGCATAAAGGGTATTACTATCCATGACACTAATTTCAAAATAAATCAATTCGCAAATGATACGTCATTTACACTAAATGGTGACAGGGAATCCTACGAAAATCTGTTCAGAACTCTTGAGGAGTTTGAAGAAATTGCAGGACTAAAACTTCTGCATGAAAAAACTGTAATGTGTGGCTAGGTCAAAAGAAATATTCAGAGAACAATACTTAAAGAAAAAAAAATTGAAACGGAATCCCCCCCCCCCCCCCCCCCCCCCCCCCCCCCCCCCCCCCCCCCTCCAAATAGGTATATGGTTCACAAATGACTTGTCAAAAGTGACTGAAACTAACACAACGGACAAATTAGCAGATGTTAAACATCTATTCAAAATTTGGTCCAAACGAATTTGCACACCCCTTGGTAGAATTGCTGTGCCTAAGTCTCTCATACTCTCAAAACTTGTATACTTATGGATTCTTCTTCCAAACCCTCCAGAAAATATAATAAAACAATTGTAAAACATGTGTTTCAAATTCAAATGGATACTAAACTAAATAAGATAAAAAGGAAATATTCAGTTCATCACACTGAAAATGGTGGCCTAGGTATTCCTGACATACAAGTGTTTATACAGGCCGTAAAAAATGATATGGTTGAAAAAAATCTTTAAGGGAACATCCAGATGGAAAAGAATACTATATATGGACTGTCCTGAGATAGAATCGTTGGAACGGCGTGGGCCTTTAAGATTACTTTAAAAATAACTGTAACAAAGTTTGGAAGGATGTGTTCACAGCTTATGCGAAGTTATGCAAACACGTGTCTGTAAAAAGAAACATAAGAAGTATTAGCTGAACCCTTGTTTGACAATGACATGTTCAGAATTGATAATAATACTTTTTTTTTCAAAGTGGACACACAAAAACATATACCTGGTAAGAGATGTGGTTGATGAAAAGGGGATGTAAGTTATAAAGCTTTCTGTGAAAGGTATACTATCAAAGTAAACTATTTAGAATACATGAGTTGTATTCAATCCATCAAAAGCTTCCTTGCTACAAAGAATATCAAAATAAAAGATGGCAAATGCAATGAAAGGACAAACGTACAACAAATAATAGCAAAATGTTTAAAAAGGTTCAAAACTTTCTACGATGTTTTATTGGAGCCATTTATTTTATATGATATAAATGCTTTCGGAAAGTGGGAGCAAATTCTAAACATTAATGTAGACTGGGATAGAACACTAAAACGAAATGAAAAAAAAATAAAGGGAATCAGATTAAGGTGGTTCCAAATAAAATTGTGTTATAACATTTTAATAATAATAATGTATGGATTTTATATGGCGCAATTCTTGGGATCAACGCATTGCGTTTCAACACACACTCAAACACTCGCGCGCGCGCGCGCGCGCACACACACACACACACACACACACACACACACACACACACACACACACACACACACACACATTCAAACACTCGCACTGACATGTGTTCCTACACACACACACACACACACACACACACACACACACACACACACACACCTACCAACACAGGCGCACTTATCAAGTTCATCGGTTCAAGCGTAAACAGCACAGTTTTGCACGCAGTACATACAAAGTTAGGTCAGAATAATAGACACAGCATTTAGATATTATGGTTGAAGAAGGCTTTCCTAAAGAAGTATGTTTTTAACTCTGACTTGAATTTAGATAACGTGAGCAGGTCACTTAAGCTGTCAGGAAGAGAATTCCAAAGAGTGGGCGCACTAAAGCTAAATGCTTTCTCACCGACTGTCTTTAACGAGCGCCTAGGAATTTTCATCAGATTTTGAGAAGATGAGCGAAGATACCGAGAAGTTTGATAGGTGGACAGAGAAGCAGAAAGATACTGTGGGAGTGTCCCATCAAAGTAACGATAGGCAAAAACTGCGATTTTGAACTGCCATCGATATTTGATGGGAAGCCAGTGGAATTCACGTAACAAAGGTGTTATATGCTCATTTTTACGCTTTTAAATTAACAACAATATTTTGAAGAAAATGAGATTTACAAATAGTGACAAATGTACTTTTTGAAGAAATGAGAAAGATTCAGCCAGACATTACTTATGGCTCTGTGATTTTTCACAATGTTCCTGGGGGGACTTGGAGAAGATTTTAAGAGAGAAGTGCAAACACTGTTTTGAGTTGAAATTTAACGTATAACTTGTTCTGTTTGGGAATGATGACCAAACAAAAGCAGATGACACTTTCGACCAGATTTATCTACTAGAAAAATACTTCATTTACAAATGCAAGATAGTTAAGATCAAACCCATGTAACACACTTTCTGAGAGATTTGAAACACAATTATATAGTTGAAAAATACATCTATTCAAAAGAAATGAGGCTTGCAGATTTCTTTAAAAAGTGGTACCCTTACCAGTGTTTTGTTGATGACGTGCAGTGATTAATAACGATGTAATGTTGTACGCTTATTTAGAAACGTGTCACTTCGAGTGTACATCTTTCATGAATGTAACCATGGTAACCCCAGCTTAGATCAAAATCTTTCAGTTTCATGCCACATTGTTCAAGGCTCAATCTCATTGTATAAAATTGTAATGCGTGTGTGTGTGTGTGTGTGTGTGTGTGTGTAAATGAATATGGGTGCATGTTTAGGTATATGTTTATATGTGTGTCTGTGTGTGTGTGTGTGTGTGGGGGGGGTATTTTTTTTTTTTTTTTTTTTTTTTTTACTCTACTTCTCACAATAGCTAGAAATATTTATGTACCGTTATGTTTAATGTCTGCCCGAAAATCTCTGCGCACTGTCCTCTTTTGGCGCATATGTATTTTTTCCTATTACTTGAAATAAAATGTATTTCTTTAAAAAAATAAATAAATAAATAAAATAAATAAATTGCATATTTCATGTATGTTTTAATTTATTATGTGATTTCAATAAATCGATGTAAAAAATCTTCAAGCAACATTATTTTCTTAGAATAACTTAATACGTCTTCGAGTATAAGTTCGAAACCAACGAATCATTCGACTCTTTCTTCAGGGTTTTTGTATAAGAAGCCTACTAGGATCGGTTTTGGTTCCTTTCAAATGAATCTCTAACCATACACATTCAATACTATCTCTGTCAAACAAATTTAGCCTTTCATAATTTACAGATCGGTGAATATTAGCTACCCTAACCGTTTCTAGTTTTGCTGTTGCTTCTCGTCTAAAAAGGTTGTATCCTGGAATCAATATTACAGTGTCAGAAAGTGCACTAGATAGTCGTGATTCAGAAAAAAAAAAGACATGAAAACAGTCATTTGAATATTGGATAGGATTGAAGGCACATCTGATAATTTGTTCATTAGATGACGTATACATTAAGATAAACTATTTTGAACCCAGCTTTACACAGCCTCTTCGCATTGCCACTGTTATTGTCAATGACAAAATCATTACAATTAAGGATGATTACAAGGAGGAAATTAAGCGCATACAAACAAGTATGACACTCTACACAAAATATATGTAAAGATTAAAGCGGGAAAATGACTGGGGCACAAAGTAAGGATACAAAATCCACCCACATGAGTTGAGTACAAGACCGAAAGTAAGAACAGGAATCTAGTGATTCAGCCCCAGGGCTTAGCACGATCTCAGTGCACATATATATATATATATATATATATATATATATATATAAATTAATAAATTCCGAGGATAAGTTCCCACCATTCCAGCAATTTACAGAGCAGCTTGGTGTTGCAATGACTGCAAGAAATATTGAATTATAAATAAAGCATGTTTCTTATGTCTTAGGTTGTAGAAATAGGGGGGGGTGATAAGCCTTCACATCTGCAGTGGTAGATAATTCTGCTTAACTGACAGTATGTGCTTGAGTGGGTGAATGGGGAATAATAAATGCTTCTCAAAATGAATCTTCAGCAAGCTTATAGTCTCCAAAGTGGGAGACAATCTCCAATGGGGAGGAAGCTCACTAACATATAACTCCTGGTCAGATACCGGTATTTCGAAACCTGATTGCTTCTCCTCGGTGACCGCAGAAAGTGGTAAATTGACTCCTCTGCCTTTTCGGTTTTAAGAAGAATGCTATACCAGAAAAAGGCTGGTGTGCAATACCGTAGTATGTTTGTTGAGTTTTAAAAAAACCAACCAAAGGTGCCACCTAAGAAGCAAAAGAAAATCATGAAAGAGCAAAACAAGCTACATTTTCTTGTGAAAAGTAAAATATAAAAAGATAACCTCTTAAGACACAAGTGCTGAGGGCCAGTTCTTGGAATGAATCCGCAAGGGACTAAATTACAATAAACTAATAAATTCCAAGGAAAAGTACCGAGCACCATTCCAGCAACTTTCTGCGGTCACTGAGGAGAAACAATCAGATGAACGGAAGTATGCAAAGATCGCATTATATCAGTCAGTGCATGCACGTAGCAAAATAAAGATTATTCTTCTATTTGAGCAAATCCAGCAAGTTATGCAGGTGCCATATTTTGCGTGGACTTTACCATGATTACCATTTTACTGTAGACTGTGTGGGTGGTGGTACTATTTTCAGTCTCGTTATTTTTCTACGATTGATACGCAGTTGTCTGGAATTATCAGTTTAGCTGCTTTTCTAAACAAAGAGTTAATTCTTTTTTGTTTGATTATCATCAACGCCACTCCATACTAAAAATGTACAGCCACTGAGACAAAGGCAACAAGCTTCGAGTAACTGGAAAGCACCAGTGTTAACATAATGTCTACGTTTGTTCGGTAGAACATTTTTCTACCCCATGATTTGAAAGCGTGATGAATGTGTGGCTGCTGTTTTAAATTCATCTTCAGTGATGACACCCAAAACAAGGTGTTCACTCATTTGTTTTCAACGCGCGCGCGCGTGTGTGTATGTAAATGTGTGTGTGTATGTGTGTGTGTGTGTGTGTGTGTGTGTGTGTGTGTGTGTATGTGTGTGTGTGTGCGCGCGCGCGCGCGCGCGCCTGTGTGTGTGTGTGTGTGTGTGTGTGTGTGTGTGTTTTGAGGGCGATGGTTATGGGAGTGCAGTGTTACGCTATTGCCACGTGCTGCGATGGAAACAACAATTGTGTCAACGGGGAGGATGAAGTTGGGTGCATCACCGATGAACTGTGTGAAGGCAGATACCTATCCCCAAATCATCCACCTCCTCGGGCACCGCCAGCAGCTGTCGAGTTCATGAAAGGATGCCATGCCATCTATCCCCTGAACCAGACAGGTGTCCAAGAGCCCATCTTGTGCCCAGAGACTCATTACCAGTGCCCCAAGGGCTACTACTGTCTTCCGGTGTTCACCAGATGTAACAGAGTGTATGACTGCCCAGAGTGGGAGGATGAAGCAGGATGTGAGGACTACCAGTGCCCTGGCTATTACCGCTGTCGTGGCTCTTCCATCTGTCTGCACCACTCCCATGTATGTGACGGCATCCACCAATGTCCACAGTCTGATGATGAACTGCTGTGTGATCAAAAGTGCCCTGGTGGGTGCACGTGCTATGGACTGGCTTTCACATGTCCACGCTGGTTCTCTGCTGACCAATACCCGGACCTGCGTTATCTGAAAGCTCGTGACAGTGGGATGAAGATGGAGCAGTTGACGTTGAATGCTATGCTGGTCTATCTGAACCTAGCCAGCTGCCAGCTGCTTGACGTAGGGACCATCTCCTTCAGGAACATGGTCACACTGGATCTCAGTGATAATCACATCACCTCTCTCACCAGCGTTGTTCAGAATATGTTAAATTTACGGACATTAGTTCTTTCGAACAATCCACTCTCGGGTTTTTTATATGCAGACAGTTCCCCGCATAAAGAATCCCATGGTAGCCCTGTCGTGATACTTTCACAAATCCAAGTTTTGCACATGGCTGTGATTTATCTTCCAACAATAAACGACAGGTTGGGAAAACTGTTCCCTCACGTACAGACGCTGAACGTTTCTGGTTGTGGTACACAGCGTGTGGCAGATTCAAGCCTGCAGTTGATGACACAGCTACAGACCCTAGACATGACAGGCTGCCCAATGGAAGACATCCAGGAGAATGTCTTTAAGGACCTTACACGACTGGAAAAGGTGTATGGCGACAATTACAAGCTGTGCTGTAACGCTGCGTTGTTAGAAGGGTTCAATGTCAACAACTGTCATGCTCCCAAGGACGCCATCTCGTCGTGTAATGACTTGCTTCAGTCCAATGTCTACCGAGCAATGCTGACCTTGTTTGCCTCTTTGTCCATGCTTGGCAATTTGGTCAGTGGTGTATTTCGCTCGATGACTATCACACGAAAAGGATCCACAGGCTTTGGTGTGTTTGTGGTTCATCTGTGTGCCTCAGATTTTCTCATGGGGCTGTATCTCGCTGTGTGATAGGGGCGGCTGATAGGCTTTACCATAACGTTTACGTATGGAAAGATGTATCATGGAGGCATGGCCCTGTGTGCCAGTTTGCAGGGTTTATATCACTGCTCTCTTCTGAAGTCTCATCCTTCATCATCTGTCTCATTACTCTGGACCGCTTTCTGATCGTGCAATTTCCGCTGAAATTTCTCCGCTTCAAGAGCACCCAGGCTCATCTGGCCACGGCTGGTTGCTGGTTGATTGGTATTCTGTTGGCGTTTGTGCCCTTATTTCCAGGCCACGATCACTGGGACTTCTACAGTCAAACAGGCATCTGCATTCCTCTGCCAGTCACCACCAAACAATTTGCTGGTCAACGGTACGCCTTCGCCGTTATGATCGTCCTCAACTTCATCCTCTTCCTCTTTATCGCCCTTGGGCAAGCCATCATTTTTTTACTCCGTGCGAACCAATCAAATGTCAGCAACCCAGACGGGTCAGAGTTCACAGGATGCTGACCTTGCGCGTCGACTGTTCTCAATTGCTGTATCGGACTTCCTGTGCTGGTTCCCCATTGGTCTCCTGGGGCTTCTGGCCTCTCAGGGGGTCTCTGTGTCTGGCGAGGTCAACGTTGCCATAGCAATCCTCGTGCTGCCCTTAAACTCGGCCATCAACCCTTTCTGTATACCCTGAATGTCCTGATGGAGAAAAGGCGTCGGGCACAGGAGGATAGACTGCTTAAGCAGATTCACACTCTAGACAGAACTGCAGAATGAACACGACATCGGGTTCTATCGTCAGAATTATGTGATATTTATACAACAATGAAAGCAAGTCGTTCAAGCGAAAAAGACCTGAATGACATGTGTTAGACAAAATACGGAAACTAAAGAAAGCATGTACAATATGTGAAAAAATACAAAAATGATATTACTAAAGAAGACAAGCTTCTCCTGCTGAATTAGACAGAAACAATTCTATGTGCTTTGGAAATAACCGAAATTGATTTATTTCCTATCACACTCCTCTTTAAGTCTTCTTGCTGAAAATAAGCAGCATGGAATGAATGAGGAACACGAATTTATATCTGTCTATCTAGCTAGCTAGCTTTCACTCTATCACTCTATCACTGTCTACCTGTCTATCTATCTATCTATCTGTTGTCTATCTATCTACATGGACTCATTTAAATCGCAGGATTGTTTCTTTTTTTTATTTTAATCTAGTCTTCCAAACTTCCAGAGTTCTACGATTAAGCTCGTACAAAACACAGCAGATAGTTTAGACGACATTTGTTATCGACTGCTTTGAAGCTTGCCTTCTCCTCGGAAGTAACTGCTATTTTCATTAAAGCAAAAAGACTTCAGAATAATAGCACTGTTCTCAAGCCTAGAGAGCTCAAGAGGGATACCATTTTTGGGGAAAATGGTTCGAAGAAAGCCTCGATGAGCAGCTAAGACCAGTTTGTCTGACTTTTGAAGATTAATAACGTCCAGGAGAAGAAAATGAAAAAAACCCTGTGGTGAATTGTAAACTGCAAAAACAAATGTCCTGGTTCTTCAGGCTAGTTCCACGAAAGGTTGATGTACATCAGATCATATAATACCATTTACTTATCAAACACGGAAATAGTTTTCCGTGGAAAGGTACCATTGCCACGTATTCTTGTATTTAGAAAAGCATGACAAAAGTGTTCGTTAGTTGGTATGCTTCCACAAGATTTTTTTCTAAACATACAAGAAATGTTGCTGTAAAAGTGAAATGTTAAGAACAGCTGAGAAAACAAAATATTTTCAGATGTGATTAAATGGCAATGTGAATCATTCTCAATCAAGTACACTTATTAAACCGCACATATAGAATATGATGCCGGGTCCGAAAAAAAAAGTCTTTTTACCGCGCTGACGTGATAATAAACCGACTATCAGTATTTTCACCTCTATCTGCTGAAGAATTTGTTTCACCTGAAAATGAATTCACGTAAAAGGAAAGGATTTCAGGGGAATGAAAAAAAAAAAAAAAAAATGATGAAGAATTCCCACTGCTGGATTTGTGTCTTTTAACCACACCGAATACAATCTATTATCAACATCTTTTTGTTCAAAATGCCTAGGACACAAGGACCAGCGGGCGGGAGAGGCAGCAGCCAAAAGACTCTAGAACAGTTGACACTTCTGACATCCTTGACTGCATGCTGTCTCAAGACAGGCGACTCA
>JADBJO010002178.1:297500-322500 GCA_016801955.1 Conus betulinus
GATCTTTGTGAAAATTAGCAGGTGTGTTCATTATGGGTCACGGATGATGCCGATGTTTTTTAGTTTACGGCGTAATAGCTGTTACTGACGGCTGTAACGGCCTGTAACGACTTTCCTTCTTTATGGAATATCTCAGAAAGTACTTAGCCGATCTTTGTGAAAATTAGTAAGTGTGATCATCATGGGTCACGAATAATGCCCGATGTTTTAGTCTACCGTTATATCCGTTACTAACGGCTGTAACGGCCTGTAACGGTTTGTCTTTTTTTATGGAATATCTCAGAAAGTACTTGGCTAAACTTTCTGAAAATCATAGGTATGTTCATTATGGGTCACGAATAATGTCCCTGTAACAGCCTGTAACGGTTTTTCTTCTTTATGGAATATCTCAAAAAGTATTTGGCCGATCTTTGTGAAAATTAGCAGGTATGTTCATTATGGTTCACGGATCATGCCCGACGTTTTAGTTTACCGTTATATCCGTTACTAATGGCTATAACGACCCATTACGGTTTTTTTTTTTTTTTTTTTAGAATATCTCAGGAAGTACGTGGCTGATCTTTCTGAAAATTTGTAGATATGTTCATCATGGGTCACGGATGATGCCTGATGTTTTAGTTTACCGTTATATCCGTTACTAACGGCTGTAATGGCCTGTAACGGTTTTTTTCTCTTTATTAAATATCTCAGAAAGTACTTGGCCGATCTTTCTGAAAATTTGTACGTATATTCATTATGGGTCACGAATAATGCCCGATGTTTTAGTTTACCGTTCTAACTGTTACTAACGGCTATAACGGCCCCTAACGGTTTTTTTTCTTCTTCATGGAATATTTCAGAAAGTACGTGGCCGATATTTCTCTGAAAATTGGTAAGTACGTTCATTATGGGTCACGGATGATGTTCGATGTTTAAGTTTACCGTTATAGCCGTTACTAACGGCCCATAATGGTTTTATTCTTTATGGAAAATCTCAGAAAGTTCTTGGCCGATCTTTCTGAAAAAATTTTAAGTATGTTCATTATAGGTCACAGATGATAGCCGATGTTTTTACCAGAATAGCCATTACTAACGGTTACACCAGCCCAAGACGATTTTTCCTCTTTATGGAATATATCACGCGTATTCAGGACAAACTGGGAATACGTTTACATCTTGTTTTAAGTTTCTCATAGAGTGCTCCAAGGATTTTGTTCTGAGCATAGCTTAGAATAGAGATAATTCTTATTTGTATCATCATCATCATCATCATCATCATCATCATCATCATCAACACCACCATATCATCATCATCATCGTCGTCATTACCATCGTCAATATCATCATCGTCATCGTCATCATCATCATCATCATCATCATCATCATCATCATCATCATCATTTTCCAAATTGTTACTGTTGTTATTACTTTTGATGTCGTTTTTGATTATTTCAGTGTTTTGTTCTTGTAAATTTTTTTTTTCTTAACAATTCCAAAATGAGAAATCAGACCAGCCGCCGTGGCGAAGTGGTTAGCGTCGCGGACTCCCGGCTGGGAGGTCGTGGGTTCGAATCTCATCAGAGTCATGTGGGGTTTTTCTGCCCCGAGCGGCTCCTACCCAGAGTTGAGTTTGCTGCGGACTCAGTTGAGAAGACTGGGACCACACAGTCGAGTTTCATCCACTTAATGGATGCATTTCTGAGAGTGTTGCTCAAATTTCCTGACCAACACTGCAGGTGCCTGTATTTCTCGGGCCTGGTTGACGCCGGGATATATTATGTAAGTGAGCGTAGAATACAGCCCTGTCATGTAGTCTCAGACCGAAATGGAAATCCGTAGCATCATCTTAATCATCCTCATTCTCATCGATCAGCATTAAAAAAAAAAAAAAAAAAAAAAAAAAAAAAGTCTCAAATTCTGTGGCCCTTCATGCCCTGCTGTCATGGTGACCTCAATTTCGATGTCCTCTCTACGTCTGTGGCCTTGGTTTGGTTCCGTCGGGGTCACCGGTATCGGCGAGTCCATGGGGGCTGTCGTTGGACGGACGTGGTGGCGCCCTCCGGAGGGAGAGCTCACTCGCGCCGGCTCCGCGACTAAGCAATTATTGTTGTCAGTAGGGGGCTTTGTACGTGGTGTCCTGCGTATGTTAGATCAGAACAGGCGCCACTGAACACCACCGAAGTGGCTCGGCAGCAGTGCAGTGTCTCCTCCGGTTGGTTGCCTCTTGACAACTTGACGTTGACTGTTCCTTGTGGATTGCCGGTGCCGGGGCTGCGGCGGGGCCGACCGGGCTGTGGCTGTGGACGGGGTGTCGGAATGAGTGGCGTGGGTGCATTACCTCTGAGGTGGCGCAGAGGTTGGGACAGCGAAACAAAAAAAAGAAAAAAAAGAAGAGAGAAATCAGATTAGGAGCGAGCTGAAACGTAAGTTAAATGACTAAATGTTACGAAAATCGGTTTAAAACACTATTGCCATGCAACCTTGGTTATGAACATGATTTGACTTATTTTCTGACATTTGTCAGCCTGTTACCTTTTTAAGTTTACTTAAACAAATACACTGTTAAATGTAGCTAGCTACAAAAACAGTAGAAAAAAGAAACAACAACAAAAAATCGAAGTACATCATCTACCAAAATTTGGAATCCAAATTAACATGTTCTCAGTTGCAGCATGTCCTGTTTGTGAAATACACTAACACAGATATTATGGCGCATAATGCACTGGAACCATGGAAAGATAACTGACTGAATAATTCGTCAACAGACACAGAATTATTATTTAATAAGTCGTTTGATCAGTAAACGTCAGCAACTGACGATGATTTCCACAGGGTTCGTGCAGTCCCCAGGATTCAATTCGGAGTCCATGATTCACCATCCCTTGGGTCCCCCTGTCATGGCGGCCACACTGACCGTGTCTACATCTCACGTGATCATGCTCAGTGACCTGCACGTGGAACTCGATTATTCATCACAACTCAGTCTGTACAGTCACTACCAAGATGCCCAACGATTGCTGTGGACACTGCAATACAACGATTATGTTTCCTTGCCGGAAGTTTACAACCAGACCGAACAATTGTACTTTCAGTTCAAATCCGTAAGGCTTAGACCACGATACGTCGTTCTCTCTTACAATTGTAAAGTTTATTCCATGTTTGGCGGATTTTTTTAGAATTTTCTCTTCAGTTTCCACGAGGTCAGTTTCTAAGCATGATGGTAGGAGAGAAGACGTTGTACCTAGTGTCCGCCCATGTGTATGTAAATATGCCTGCCCTTTCCTCAGTCTATCAGTGCTTACGACACTTTCCTTTGAGGGTGAACAAACATGCGCAACAACAACACACACGCGCGCGCGCGCGCGCGCGCGCACGCGTGCACGCGCATGCACGCATACACACTCAATGATCACCACCCACTATTCTTCCTAACACATACACACTAATATATAGTTGTCACACACACAGAGCGCGCGCGCGCGCGCGCACACACACACACACACACACACACACACACACACACACACACACACACACACACACGCACACACACACACACAGAGCAACACATTTTTTAACACGAGGGTATTTTGTCCTGTGATTCCAAGCGTGCACTTGCAAGCCCATGCAGGGGGCAGGGGAGAGAAAAGGTGTGTGTGTGTGTGTGTGTGTGTGTGTGTACGATGGAAGGCAATGGCGTCTCTCCAGCAACCTTTGTTTATCCAGGAAAGGGAACTGGTCTTATTCGCTCGAAGATCTTGAGGATACTCCCATTTTCGACCAGTTCTGTGGCAGTTTGATGTACCAGTCAGTGCCAAGGCATTTCTGATGTCAAAGAATGATGTGACCATCCGTTTGAACGAACATGTCCACACAGCGAAACTGCTGTCGGTTGCTAGTCCCGCTGATCTCCCCCTTTAGTGGCGCAATAAAACCAACAGAGCTCTCACTGGAGAAGGGTTGTTTCCCACGCACGCCCTCTTCCTCTCAAACAGAGATATGTCTAGTATTTTAACCAAGACAGGTTTTGAGTTTTACTGCACCTCTTGGCTGAAAATGGAAGGCATTTCGTTCCAGGTTTTCTCATTTCTATCATTTTTACTTCTGCTGATTTTACCTGCTGGCCCCTTGAGCTCGTGGAACGGCGTCTTGTCTTTCGAGAATTATGACTTAAAAGCAAATCGGAATCCTTGTGGGTTCTTATTCGCAGTTGTTAATCCCCACACTGTGTCTTTTTACATTTCCGCATCATGATTTTTAGACAAAATATTGGTGTACAAGATTCTTATTTGCTCTTTCACCGAGTGCTCTTGTTTGTTCCCTCCACCCCCACCCACACCCACCCCAGGGGCTGACACTTTCAATATATGCTAAAGATCTGCTTTCCATGAGTTACCTTTAGGCTAGTATGGACGTGCCTCTGAACAGCAGGTAACCAGGAATCGCTAGCAAGCCTGATGAGTTCTTCACAGAGCGAAACAGCTGTGGCTTGCTGGTACTATTGACCCACCTTTCAGTGGAACAAGAAAACTGGTACAGCACTCACTGGAGAATGATCCATTCCTATGCCCCCCTTTCTCTCACACGCAAATCTGTCTTGTACAGTTATGTATTAAACCTGGTGCGTGTTTTGATGTTTGATCCTTTATGTATCTGAAAATTGAAGGCATCAGAGTCCAGGTTCTATTATCAATATTACAATACACATATTTTTGCAAGTTCTGCATCGACCTCTGTGCCCTTTATGCTAGTGGAGCGGCGGCCGGCGTTTTAAACCTGAGGGAAAACTTTTGAGAAAATGCAACTCTCCCCATGTGATTTCATCTGACGTATACATTATTATGTGCGTGAGTGCGCGCGCGTGTGTGGCTTTTCTTTTCTCTTGAAATTGTTTCTTGCTTGTTGTACTTGGTTGTAAGTAGACAACGGGAAGAGTGGTGTTGGTGTACAATTTTTGAGAAGGGTAAACACATCGTTACTAACGGTTCGACTTTACTTCTTATTACCTTCATAATTGCCACCATTATCCGTTGAATCAGACTTACATGTCTTGTTTTGTATGTGTCCACTTTCTTGTGTCGTTTTCTTTATAAACCAAATGACACGTGTACAAATCGAACAATGATTCAGGAGGTCTTTTTTAAAGTATCAGAACAAGGCAGAAAGGGCAAGAAACTTTCAGAGAGCATTTTGACTCATAAATCATGCTGGTTTTCAATTATTCCAAACAGTTTCACGTATTGGCAGTGTTATGTCATAATTCTTGAACTTTCTAGAATTCTCCATGATTGTTGATTGGCTATACTGCCTTATGTTTCGAGGACTTTCGATTTCATGATCTATGAGAAATTAAGAAAAGGAGAGAGCAAAAGTGATGTGAAGAGACTGAATGTGAAAGTGTTTAAGAGGGGCGCTTTCTTGTTCTGCGATAGGCGTTAAATGTTAAATCGTGAGTCTTCTGTTATTACTGAACACTGTGAACTTGTTATCTGAGTGAACTTTTACTCTCCGTGGATCGATTCATCGATAGATTGTGTGTGTGTGTGTGTGTGTGTGTGTGTGTGTGTGTGTGTGTGTGTGCGCGCGCGCGCGCGCGCGCATGCGTGCGTGTGTGCGTGCGCGCGCGCGCGTGCGTGTGCGTGTGTATGTGTGTGTGTGTGTGTGTGTGTGTGTGTGTGTGAAACCGCATTTTTCTCTTTTTGTACTCCCAGTTCTTATAGAACAGGGAGTACTTTACAATGGGAACGAAGAAATGCTGTCTGTGTGTCTGTCTGTCCGTGGTCAAAATGTGTTCCACTCGCTCCAGACAAAACTTCTGGGTCGATCTTTCTGAAAATTTGTAGGTATGTTCAATATGGGTCACGGATGATGCCCGATGTTTCCTTTTACCAGAATAGCCGTTACTAACGGCTATAACGACCCAAAACGGTCTTTCTTCTTTATGGAATATCTCAGAAAGTAATGACATCAATGCAGTTGACGTCACAGTATAAACTGCGTCAATTTAGAAAAGACGTCACATTATTTTCAAGATAAACTGGGAGTACGTTTAAATGCGTTGCATGTTGATTATTTTCTTTGTTGTTGGTGGTGGTGGTCGTGTATGTGTGTGTGTGTGTGTGTGTGTGTGTGTGTGTGTTGCTGCCGCAGATTCAGTCGACACCAGAAAAGCTGGAAGACGGTCAGTGGAACTGCTCAGTGCCTTATTGGCCCCACTTCCAGCCCCACCTGGCCTGTAACCTTAGAGTACAGTGCTCTGGGGGAGAAGATGAAGAACACTGTTGGCACCAGACCTGCGGCCCCGACGGCTTCAAGGTGGACGACCACTGCTATGTACTGGTCAGACCAACCGCACCACTCACTCACACCGAGGCCAGGGAGGTGTGCAGAAGGATGGAGGGTCACTTGGCGATGCTCACTTCCTTGGAGAAAATGGAGGCACTGAAGGAAATGGTGGTGTGGGGTCGCAGCCGCAAGTTCGATTTCTATGTGGGACTGAACACTGTTCCGTTCAGTGCTCCGTTACTGTACGTTACTTAATACATTCAGAAAACTTTATTATCTCTCGTCAGAAGAAAAATTACATTCGTGACCGCTGCCCTAAAAGTTAAGACATACATATTTATAGTTACAAACGTGACACTGAAAATTAAAATTACTTTCAAACAATAAAACATGCATGTATCACCAAAATGGGAATTTCAATTTTCTCCTTTTTGGTAGTGCAAAGAAAGCATGCGCTCAGCCACTCATAATTATATATACATACATGTGTGCACGTATGAGAGAGAGAGAGGGGGGGGGGGGGAGATGTGATTTATCATTAAAAATCATTAAGATAAGGCATATTCCAGACATTTCTATTCCTCACTGTTCCAGGACACACACACACACACACACACACACACACACACACACACACACACACACACACACACACACACACACACACCAGCATCTATACTTTCCCGCTTGCTCATAGACATACACACCCGCGCACATGCTTATGTCACAGGTGATCCACCGCCTCTTCTTACACGCTGTGTTTGTTAAAAGCGCAATGGATTTGAACACAAAGCTCTTTTTTGTGCGCATCAGCTTAGCTCTGGGGACACAAAGTCGTCTGCCTGATGGTAGGAGCTCAAACTGTCGCGCAAGCGTATGCCCACTGTCACTAACAATCGCACGAGCCTTGTTGACCACACGCCTTTCATACAACTCACTCATACTCTCCTGACTCTCACCAACAATCTTACCACAGATGGTCACAACGCTATCCAAGAGTTTGCTGTTTTTCAAATTAAGATTTCCATACCAGCAAATGCATGAAAAAGTCAAGACAGTCTCAATAAAACTCCTGGCATCTAGTGTGTGTGATTGGTTATCTAAGTCGAAGGTTTAGCTTGAATTATTAAGATGCATCATAAGAACGTTTTGTCCAGTAATCGAATGGTACATTCATACATTAACCTTACATGGCAGGTCATGGAATGCACACTTTCTATTGAACATAAACCCTTTTAGTCTGGTGCCATCTTTATCCCATAAGGCTGCCATCTTTATCCCATAAGGCTGCCATCTGTATCCTTAAGGCTGCCATCTCTATCCCGTAAGGCTGCAATTTCTATCCCATAAGGCTGCCATCTTTATCCCATAAGGCTGCCATCTTTATCCCATAAGGCTGCCATCTTTATCCCATAAGACTGCTGCCATCTTTATCCCATAAGGCTGCCATCTCTATCCTTAAGGCTGCCATCTCTATCCCGTAAGGCTGCCATCTCTATCCCATAAGGCTGCCATCTCTATCCTTAAGGCTGCCATCTCTATCCTTAAGGCTGCCATCTCTGGCGTAAGGCTGTCATCTCTATCCCATAAGGCTGCCATCTCTATCCTCAAGGCTGCCATCTCTATCTTTAAGGCTGCCGTCTCTATCCCATAAGGCTGCCATCTCTGTCCTATAAAGCTGCCATCTCTGTCCTTAAGGCTGCCATCTCTATCCCATAATGCTGCCATCTCTATGCCATAAGGCTGCCATCTCTATCCCATAAGGCTGCTATCTCGATCCCATAAGGCTGCCATCTTTATCCCATAAGCTGCCATCTCGATCCCATAAGGCTGCCATCTTTATCCCATCAGCTGTCATTTCTGTCCATAAGGCTGCCATTTCTATTCCATAAGGCTGCCATTTCTGTCCCATACGGCTGCCATTTTATTCCATAAGGCTGCCATTTCTATCCCACAAGGCTGCCATTTCTATTGCATAAGGCTCCCATGTCTATCACATAAGGCTGCCATCTCTGTCCTATAAGGGCTGCCATCTCTATCCTTAAGGCTGCCATCTCTATCCCATAAGGCTGCCATCTCTGGCTCATAAGGCTGCCATCTCTCCCATAAGTCTGCCATCTCCTTCTCATAAGGCTGCCATCTTTACCCCATACGGCTGCCATCTCTACCCCACAAGGCTGCCATCTTTATCCAATAAGGCTGCCATCTCTATCCTTAACACTGCCATCTCTATCCTTAAGGCTGCCATCTCTATTCCATAAGGCTGCCATTTCTATTCCATAAGGCTGCCATCTCTATCCCATAAGGCTGCCATTTCTATTCCCATAGGCTGCCATCTCTATATACCATAAGGCTGCCATCTCTATCCCATAAGGCTACCATCTCTGTCCCATAAGGCTGCCATCTCTATCCTTAAGGCTGCCTCTCTATCCATAAGGCTGCCATCTCTATCCTTAAGGCTGCCATCTCTCTATCCCATAAGGCTGCTGCCATCTCGATCCCATAAGGCTGTCATCGCAATCTTATAAGTCTGCCATCTCTATCCATTAAGGCTGCCATCTCTATCCCATAAGGCTGCCATTTCTATCCCATAAGGCTGTCATTTCTATCCCATAATGCTGCCATCTCTATCCCATAAGGCTGCCATTTCTATCCCATAAGGCTGCCATCTCTATCCCATAAGGCTGCCATTTCTATTCCATAAGGCTGCCATCTCTATACCATAAGGCTGCCATCTCTATCGTTAAGGCTGCCATCGCTATCCCATAAGGCTGCCATTTCTATTGCATAAGGCTCCCATATCTATCCCATAAGGCTGCCATCTCTGTCCATCTCTGTCCTATAAGGCTGCCATCTCTATCCTTAAGGCTGCCATTTCTATTCCATAAGGCTGCCATCTCTATACCATAAGGCTGCCATCTCTATCCCATAAGGCTGCCATTTCTATCCCATAAGGCTGCCATCTCTATCCCATAAGGCTGCCATCTCTATCCCATAAGGCTGCCATCTTTATCACATACGGCAGCCATCTCTATCCCATAAGGCTGACATTTCTATCCCATAAGGCTGCCATCTCTATCCCATAAGGCTGCCATCTCTATCCATAAGGCTACCATCTCTATGCCATAAGGCTGCCATTTCTATTCCATAAGGCTGCTATCTCTGTCCCACAAAGCTGCCATTTTTATCCCCATAAGGGTTGCCATCTCTATCCCATAAGGCTGCCATTTCTATCCCATAAGGCTGTCATTTCTATCCCAAAAAGCTGCCATCTCTATCCCATATGGCTGCCATCTCTATCCTTAAGGCTGCCATTTCTATCCCATAAAGCTACCATCTCTATCCCAGAAGCTTCCATCTCTATCCATTTCTATCCCATAAGGCTGTCATTTCTATCCCAAAAAGCTGCCATCTCTATACCATAAGGCTGCCATCTCTATCCTTAAGGCTGCCATCTCTATCCCATAACTGACATTTATATCCCATAAGGCTGCCATCTCTATCCCATAAGGCTGTCATCTCTATCCATAAGGCTGCCATCTCTATGCCATAAGGCTGCCATTTCTATTCATAAAGCTGCCATCTCTGTCCCACAAGGCTGCCATTTATATCCCCAAAAGGTTGCCATCTCTATCCCATAAGGCTGCCATTTCTATCCATAAGGCTGTCATTTCTATCCCATAATGCTGCCGTCTATATCCCATATGGCTGCCATCTCTATCCTTAAGGCTGCCATTTTTATCCCATAAGGCTGCCATCTCTATCCTTAAGGCTGCCATCTCTATCCCGTAAGGCTGCCATCTCTATCCTTAAAGCTGTCATCTCTATCCCATAAGGCTGCCATTTCTATCCCATAAGGCTGCCATCCCTATCCATAAGGCTGCCATCTCTATCCCATAAGGCTGCCATCTCTATCCCATAAGGCTGCCATCCCTATCCTTAAGGCTGCCATCTCTATCCTTAAGGCTGCCATCTCTGGCGTAAGGCTGTCATCTCTATCCCATAAGACTGCCATTTCTATCCCATAAGGCTGTCATTTCTATCCCATAAGGCTGCCATCTCTATCCCATAATGCTGCCATTTCTATCCCATAAGGCTGCCATCTCTATCCTTAAGGCTGCCATTTCTATCCCATAAGGCTGCCATCTCTATCCCATAAGGCTGCCATCTCTATCCCATAAGGCTGCCATCCCTATCCATAAGGCTGCCATCTCTATCCCATAAGGCTGCCATTTCTATCCCATAAGGCTGTCATTTCTATCCCATAAGGCTGTCATTTCTATCCCATAAGGCTGCCATTTCTATCCCATAAGGCTGCCATCTCTATCCCATAAGGCTGCCATCTCTATCCCATAAGGCTGCCATCCCTATCCTTAAGGCTGCCATCTCTATCCCATAAGGCTGCCATCTCTATCCTTAAGGCTGCCATCTCTATCCTTAAGGCTGTCATCATCTCTATCCTTAAGGCTGCCAAAACTGGTTATGAATAGTTATAAATAATATTTCTTTACTGATTCATTGATTTGTATTTTGGTCAAAAACGAACCACAAGAGCCTGTCTCCTTTCTGTTTTGGGCAGTATTTTGTGGAATTGGCTACACGAAGACTTTGACTGTCTCGTCTTCTGAGCAACTTCATTGTTATTATCCCCCCCCCCGCCCCAACTCCCCCTTCTTCCTTCCCGCCAAACATTCTGACTCCCCATCCATAGCCACCAGTGTCATCATCTTACTGCAGCCCAAGCGCCCCATTCACAGGGAGCAGTCAGTAGCGAGCTGTCGAGAGGCACCCCACCGAAAGGCATTCTGCACTGCTACTGCTGCTTCGGTGGTGTTCAGTGGTGCCTGTTCTGATCCAACAAACGCAGCACACCACCTGTTAAGCCCGGTATTGAAGATCATAATCGCTAAGTCGTGCAGCCAACATGAATGACCCGTGCCGCTTCGGAAGGCGCCACCACCACGTCATCCAACCATAGTCCATCCAACCATAGTCCATCCAATCATAGCCCATCCAACCATAGTCCATCCAATCACAGTCCATCCAACCATAGTCTCAGTAAGCTTACCAATTTTGCCGGCCTCGACCTGGTCTTGTAAAGAACACAAACATGGACAGAAGATCGAAACTGAGGTCACCATGAGCGCAGGGCATGAAGAGCCACAGAACTTTTCACACTTGTTTCTATGAGGACGAAGATGATAAAGATGATGCTATTGAGTACCATTGCAGTCTGAGACTGCATGACAGGGCTGTAATATGCGCCTATTTTCATAATGTATCCCGGTGTCAGCCAGGCCTGAGAAATATTGATAGCTGCAGTGTTAGTCAGAAAATTTGAGCCATACTCTAAGAGACACATCCAGTATATGGATGAACTTCGACTGTGTGATCCCATTCTCTCTGTATGAGCCTGTAATAAACACAGCCCTGGGTTAGAGTCAGTCGGAGCGAAAAAAAAAAAAAAAGTACCATGGAGTATGTTACAATACAAGCTTACATAGCATGGACAAATTTATTCTCCACAAAAGTCGGCCGATTTTTTCATCCAAAGGTCTTATCAATAACGTGACAAGTTTCCTTTTTTTTTCCTTCATAAGTGAAATTAACTTTTTCGTTTTTCTTTCAGAAATGACGGCAATAATTTCCATTTAAAATTGATCATAACTAACACAGTGACTGAGTCTTCGTCTTGATTTCTTCATCATTTTGAATTTATTATGACTTCCCCCTTCCCCCCTCCCTCTTCCACGTCGCCCTCCCACCCCCCTCTTACCTTTTAAATTTAACAAAAATCGCAGAACAATTTTAGAGAGGGAATGGGTGACTGACATAAGCCGCAGGAATGCAGTAGCCAAGATGTTGCTAACTGGATGTCAACTCAAAGCATTGAAACTGAAACTGTTCAGAGTTGCCTCTCCGACGGCAGTGCAGACCTGGAACCCTACCCTGAACTAAGTCGGAAAGATCAGGACTAGAAGAGGAACACAGAGAACAGACACTCAAATCAAATTTACGACTTAGTTATTAAGTTTTCCATTCGCAACGTAGGGTGCCAGTCTAGTCATAAAATCCTTCACTGGCAGCGTATGAGTACAATCTAATTAGTAAGTCGTTCATTAGCAATGTATGGGAACTATCTAGTTATTAAGTCGTTCATTAGCAATGTATGGGTACTATCTAGTTAGTAAGTCGTTCATTAGCAATGTATGGGTACTATCTAATTAGTAAGTCGTTCATTAGCAATGTATGGGTACAGTCTAGTTAGTAAGCCCTTCATTAGCAATGCGTGTGGGTACAATCTAGTTAGTAAGTCGTTCATTAGGAATGTATGGGTACAATCTAGTTAGTAAGTCGTTCATTAGCAATGCATGGGTACAATCTAGTTAGTAAGTCGTTCATTAGCAATGTATGGGTACAATCTAGTTAGAAAGTCGTTCATTAGGAATGTAAGGGTAAAATCTAGTCAGTAGTTCATTAGCAATGTATGGGTACAATCTAGTTAGTAAGTCGTTCATTAGCAATGTATGGGTACAATCTAGTTAGTAAGTCGTTCATTAGCAATGTATGGGTACAATCTAGTTAGTAAGTCGTTCATTAGCAATGTATGGGTACAATCTAGTTAGTAAGTCGTTCATTAGCAATGTATGGGTACAATCTAGTTAGTAAGAACTTCACTAGCAGCGTATGGGTACAATCTAGTTAGTAAACCCTTCATTAGCAACGTAAGGGTACAATCTAATTAGTAAGAACTTCACTAGCAGCGTACGCGTGTATGGAATTTTCGAGTTTTTGAGAAAGTATGTCGTCAGCCTACATACGTAGAAATATTCTAGTACATCCTTCAACATTTCTTTAGCTGATGTCGCTGTATACATTTTTTTATGAGAAAAAAATCATGTTGTCTAAAAACAATGCATGTAAGATATGCGACAGATTTTCTCCCAACCTAACACTAACATCTAACTAGAAGGTAATGGGGGATTCATTTGGTTCTATCACACAAGATGCATTTGAATACATATCTCTGATATCTTTTGAAATGTTGTCCTTGTTTTCCAATAACGTGCACTTTTGCCTGAAAGATGTTGTCTGAAATTGCTTATCAGACAGGATTGGGAAATTTCGTATCAGATAGTAGTTTTTGTATCACTTAGCAATGGTCGAAAATTGTTCATGTTGACTATGGTACTCGCATATCATTTAGCAAAATTTTTTTTATCACTTAGCAATTGTAGAAACTGACACAGTGACTGTGGTATTTGCTTGTCTGTGAGCACTTTGCTAACTTTGGACTATAAAAGAATACCAGTTATCATCCAATATATCACTAACACACCACACACACACTCGAGCGCACACACGCACGCACATACACAAACACACCAAACAAACAAACAAACAATCAAACAAGAAAGGCCTTAACTTTGAAGTGAGACCTTCAAATTGATTGCATCAAACTGGTTTGAGTGCTTGTTGCATGAGTTTGTTCCTCCGTACTCTGAAATCAATCGACAGATTGATAGGACCGGAAGTTTAATGTTTGTTTGTATGATGTCGCTGACAGAGTTATACAAACCAATGAAATAACCAAATGATGTTGTTTATAACACAGGTACCACAGCAACTTACAATACGATGACGGGACTACGGCCTTCGCTGTTCCTGTCATATACCTCGGTGTGTTGTTGTTCTTCAGTTTAACGTCTTTCTCACTAAAAGTGATATCAGACGATGTGTGTGTGTGTGTGTGTGTGTGTGTGTGTGTGTGTGTGTGTGTGTGTGTGTGTGTGTGTGTGTGTGTGTGTGTGTGCGTGTGTCTGTGTGTGTGTGTGTGTGTGCCTGTGTGTGTGTCTGTGTGAACATGTGCATGCCTGTATGATTCAATTACAATAACACATAAAGCAACCCCCCCCCCCCCCCCCCCCCCCTCGGGAAAACATTGTTTTAAGTGAAAAAAAAAATCCAGTTACACAATTTGTAAAACTATAAGGAGAGCGTCCAATGGACCACTTTGTCAGTTCTTGAGCACTGTCAATCATATTTGGATAGGTAGTACGAGGCAGGTGAATTAATGTGTAGAAGGTCGAACGGTTAACCACTCAGAAAAATGTAAACAAATTTAAAGATAAATACCAGCTGAACTATGTAACAAATTTTCGCAAATTGTGTAAAGATAAAACCAGCCATTTAACACTCTAGATATAGACAGGGAACCGGATCCATCAGATGAATATCGTCACTAGTTTTTGCTAATAACCTATTTTGCTCTTGGACAGTAAATTAATCGATGTTGAACTCCAACCCTTTCTCCACACATACATGTAACATTTTTGCTGAATTTTGTTCGAAGTGAATTCAAACGCATTCTGTGCATTAAGCTTTGTATTTCTGTAGGTATGGAGGCAAGGTCGGGTCTTGATGGGGCAATAAAATGTTTTCCAAAATTGGGTTTAATACAGTTGTGGTATTGGTTAATTTCTGAGTTCTCTAATGCATTTCTGATTTTTTTACTGGACGCTTCGTTTATTAAAGGATAACATTCACTTAAATCTAAGGGAATGTCAAGTGGTATTGATCCTTCGACATTTCGGGCTGCCTTTCTTGCAGCCTGATCGACCCTCTCATTTGCTGAAATTCCACAATGAGAAGGTACCCAGCAAAATGTGACTGTAATGCATTTAGCTGACAGAAGATGTATGACATGATTTATTTCTGTAATCATCTCAACACGTACGTTTGGATTGGAAGACTGAATAGCGCTAAGGGCCGATTTAGAATCGGTGCATACTAGAATTTGACAAGAGTTAATAGGAAAACTCAAGACGTGGTATAGGGATATCAAAATGGCAACACCCTCAGAACTGAATATTAAAAATGTCTACCAAGATGGTACAACTTTTCCACTTTTAAATCAGGTATTATAAATGCTGTTCCTGTACCTAGATTATATAGCACTGAACCATCAGTATAGATTTTCAAATAGTTTTTGTATATATTTTCTAAATGAATATCAATGACATTTTAAATATATAAGGTAGATCCTGTTTGGACACATTTGCATAATTTGTATCAAAGGTAGTTTTGGCTTGCTCCCATCTTGGAATGGGTAAAAAGGACAGCTTACTAGCTATTTTCTTTTCGTTTATGATATGATTCAGGAAAAATTCCAAAATACAAGTTTGCAAACTGGAATAAATTTACATATTTATTACGAGCATTTTACATAGACTCCAATGATTTAAATACCCAAGATGTTGATAAAATATATGATTGGTTTCAAAAGGCGTTACCGTCTGCAGCCAACCTGTCAATTCCGAAGATCAAACCTGTGAACTCAGAAAAGCATACGGGTACTCTCTCAGTTTATATATATATATATATATATATATATATATATATATATATATATATATATATATATATATATATATATATATATTATATATATAAACTGAGAGAGTACTTACGATGTAAAGGGCCTGGGGGCGCTGAAAATCTTGTGAAGAGAAAAAGCAAAAAACAGTTTTAATAGAATAATAGCACAAGTTTAAACGAAAATACTGGTCTTCCTTTTGTAAAAATGAGATTTCAAACCATAAAGATTTTCAAAAGGTATGGGAAAAATTAAAAGCGATGAAGAATGAAATTCGTTTACCTCTGGGTTGCTTTTTGACGACTTGACATTGACTGCTCCCTGTGGATTGCCGGTGCCGGGGCTGCGGCGGGGCCGACCGGGCTGTGGCTGTGGACGGGGTGTCGGAATGAGCGGCGTGGGTGCACTGCCTCTGAGGTGGCGCAGAGGTTGGGACAGCAAAAAAAAAAAAAAAAAAAAAAAAAAAAAAAAAAAAATCGTTTACCTCAGTGCCCCATTAAACTTGACATCTCAAATTTTCCATCAAATTATGAAAAAGCAGAAGCGTTCGTTTCTTTTATTTGCCAAAAAACAGTTGTATGGAGAGTTTATCAACACAAAGCACATTACATAGAGAGCAAGGGGGGGGGGGGGGGGGGGGGGAAGCTATCTATAGCAAACCAGACCCTATTCATAACCACAATCTAAACGCCCCCATAACACTTCAAGAAGTTAAGGAATGTCTCTCTAACCTAGGTAACAAGAAAACATCGATAGGTCTGGATGGCATTCCAATTAAATGTTGTGCCACCTACCACCAAATGTTACACATTTACTTTATTTTTGTATTGAAAAGTGTTGGAATGATGGCAAAATACCTTCAGTGTGGAATTAGTCTGTTATCGTTCCAATTCATAAACATGGGAAGCCTTGCTCAAATATTAATAATTATCGTCCAATAGCTTTGACATCACACATTTGTAAACTAATGGAAAGAATCATATTATAAGCATCAGATTATACCTATTTATCAAGCTGGATTTCAAAGTGGTAGATCAACAATGGAACATTTAGTCAAACTGACCACACATGTCAAACAACAATTCACACGACGAAAGAATATCCTTGCAACCTTTATATATATATATATATATATATATATATATATATAATATATGCTCTTATAAACAAAGCTTGCTCTTATGTCTCAGATTATAGAAATAGGGGGGTGATAAGCCTTCATATCTGCAGTGGTAGATGATTCTGCCTAACTGACAGTATGTGCGTGAGTGGGTGAATGGGGAATAAACAAATGCTTCTCAAAATGAACCTTCAGCAAGCTTATAGTCTCCAAAGCAGGAGACCATCTCCAATGGGGAGAAAGCTCACTAACATATAACTCCTGGTCAGATACCGGTATTTCGAAACCTGATTGTTTCTCCTCAGTGACCGCGGAAAGTGGTAATTTGACTCCTCTGCCTTTTCGGTTTTAAGAAGAATGCTATACCAGAAAAAGGCTGGTGTGCAATACCATAGTATGTTTTGTTGAGTTTTTCAAAAAACTAACTAAAGGTGCCACCTAAGAAGCAAAAGCTTTTGCTTCTTAGGTGGCACCTTTAGTTAGTTTTTTGAAAACTCAACAAACATACTATGGTATTGCACACCAGCCTTTTTCTGGTATAGCATTCTTCTTAAAACCGAAAAGGCAGAGGAGTCAAATTACCACTTTCCGCGGTCACTGAGGAGAAACATCAGGTTTCGAAATACCGGTATCTGACCAGGAGTTATATGTTAGTGAGCTTTCTCCCCATTGGAGATGGTCTCCTGCTTTGGAGACTATAAGCTTGCTGAAGGTTCATTTTGAGAAGCATTTATTTATTCCCCATTCACCCACTCAAGCACATACTGTCAGTTAGGCAGAATCATCTACCACTGCAGATATGAAGGCTTATCACCCCCTATTTCTATAATCTGAGACATAAGAGCAAGCTTTGTTTATAATTCAATATTTCTTGCAGTCATTGCAACACCTAGCTGCTCTGTAAGTTGCTGGAATGGTGCTCGGTACTTATCCTTAAAGGCCTAGGTAAAGATACAGTGTTAGCACAGTTTGCTGATGACATATGCCTATGGATGAAGGTAACTATGAAAAGAACAACTCTTTAAGATGGCTAAACTATATACGAATTAAATACCAACATGAACTGAATAAAATCGTTAGCTTTTTTTTTTTTTAGTGTAAACGGGCTCGTACTTTCAGCAGGAAAAACAAGTATTATGCTCTTCAATGCTGGATATGACCCCGAGAAACACCCTTCATTTACTTTAGATGGCATTGCTTAAGAGTATGTGAAAACTGTAAAATTCCTAGGTGTGTATTTAACCTCCAAACTTTCTTGAATGTACATATTGAACATATTTTAAATAAAGCAAGGAAAAGTTTTAAACTTTTTGAAAATGATAAACAATCAACGGTGGGGGCAAGACACACATACTTTAACTTTATTATCTACTGCTCTTGTGCGTTCACGATTAATCTACGCTCAAGAAGTCTTTTTCAGCGCACTACAATAACTGTTAAATAAACTACGAACTATTGACTGCAAGGCTTACAAACTTGCTCTTGCAGTTCCCACACATATATCTAACATAGGAACATACAGTGCAATCGGAATATTGCCTCTGAATGCATTACGAAAAGCATGTGCTTCAAGATTAATATTAAAGAGTCTTTCAATGGATAACTTCGTGCAAATGAAGTATCCTTAAATTCAGAAACAGATTTCGTGAAACGGGCCAGAAGAATACAATCTACAAAATCAATCCAGTCATTTGCCTCTAACCTCATAAAAGATTCTAATATAAACCTGTGTGTGTGTGTGTGTGTGTGTGTGTGTGTGTGTGTGTGTGTGTGTGTGTGTGTGTGTGTGTGCTTGTGTGTATGTGTGTGTGTGTGTGTGTGCGCGCGCGCGTGTGTGTGTGTGTGTGTGTGCGTGCGTGCGTGCGTGCATGTGTGTGTGTGTGTGTGTGCGCGCGCGCGTGTATGTGTGCGTGCGCGCGCGCGCGCGTGTGTGTGTGTGTGTGCGCGTGCGCGTTTGAAAAAAAAAGTGGAAAAAGAGAGAAAGTGTGTGGGAGAATTACAAATGTAAGAGCGAATAATTCGTCTGGTCTATGTAATTTTCTTGTAGCCATATCATATCAAGACTGTTACTCTTGAGCAGACAGAAATCGCTTTCTTCCCATTGTGTGGTACCGTGAACATGACCGTTGGTGACTATGTTGACCTTATTGAATGCAGCGAAAGACAAACTGCACATTACATATGTGAGCTGTCAGAAAAATCAGAACTATCTGAAGTTCCCCCACTCGTCTCGCTGCCAGACTTGGGGAATGGAACCACCTCCCCACACCAACTTTCCTCATCTTTAATTCGCTGCCCTCACCAGCACTGGACCTTCAAAATTTCTGGCTTGTGACGTCGAAAGTCGCTGCTGGCCACAGATGACGTCACAGACCCTGCGTGGGACACGTCTCTTTCGTCATGGTGCGAAGCGCCCCCCACTGTCTTTCCGTCGTACTTTCTCTGTGAGCGGGAGAAGCAAGTTGTACCGTTCACTCTGGTGTGCGATTCTCGAGAGGACTGTTACAATGGCGGTGATGAAGAGTTCTGCACCTATCCGCCGTGCCCACCCCACGCCCCCATTCCGTGCGGAAACAGTGGACAGGTGAGTCACCTCATCCTACCCGCCAGGAGAAGGTTAGACAACAACAAGGCATGACAAAGAGTCGTTTTGTTTGTACACCCACAGTAGGTACAGTTCTTCGCAAAAAGGTGACTTTTCGCGCGTCTCAACAGCAGACCAAGCACCACCAAGCAGTCACGTAATGATTGAATTGAAATATTTACTCCCAAACTAGTCTCCCACACCTTTAACACATCACTTCAGAACGCACGTTGGTGTTTATGGCACTGCACATGCATGATTATTTTACGGAACAACCAGTACACAAACTGACACACACATCCCAGTAACAAGTATCTCAAAGATGAGATAGACAGTAGACAGCCTGAGTAATAATCCCCAGTCACAACTTCCTTTCAGACGCGAAATACAGTACAGATACTGACCACTAAATCCCAGTTATACATATCTGTGATAAAAAAAAGATCGATAGTGCATACACTGAGGAATAAATCCCGGTCATAATTATCTGTAGATGAGACAGTACATTGACTGACCAATAAATTCCAATTACAACTATCTCAAAGACGACATAGAAGGTAAACAAACTGACCAACAAATTCCATGTACACGTATTTGAAAGGCAAGACAGTACACAATGTAATCAATTAACCTAAATTTCAAATGTCTTCAAATTGGAAAGGATTCCAAGTAACAATTTATCATAATATTCTAGTTACACACTGTATTTACAACAACAAAAAATGGAATTCTACGTGATCTATGATTTAACTCAACATTACCTGTGACGATGTCAGTTTGCAAAATATTTCTAGGGGGTAGGGGTAGAAAAATATAAAAAGAAAATTTGAAACATTGTAGCCGATTGAAGTTTAAAATTAAATTGGCTCTATTTGGAGACAATGAATATGTAAATACTGATCACATTTTTGAACGTATTATTTTACGGGTTAGGCATACGGATGTAGAATAAACGAAATTAAACCCACTGTCAAATATTTCGTGAGAGAAATTAATAATATACATAAGACTGAAAAGTATATGCATTCTTCAGAAATGAAGAACTTGAAATTTAACAGAAAACCAGAACGCATTACCATGAAAAAAACTTGCTGTAGTGTCCAGTGAAATGAGTTTGTGATGGAGGGGAAAACAAAGCGAGCTGTAGGTGGTCAGTGGTAATAACTCGGCCCATGAAATTAAACAAAACATGTCAAAATATATGTAAAATTCTAACCGTTGCATCCTGCATGGGCAGGCATGTCAGATGTTCTTCTTCCCTGGATAACTTGTATAGGAAAAAGAATGCGTGCGCGCATGTGTGTGTGTGTGTGTGTGTGTGTGTGTGTGTGTGTGTGTGTGTGTGTTCCCCAGATTACTTAAGTGAACTGTCAAAACGCTGTTTGTGCAGTTTTTACACACACACACACACACACACACACACACACACACACACACACACACACACAGAGCTTTCCTCGTGTGTCTGCTGCATGAGTGATGCTCTTCTGCTCCATATTCGTGTATCTTTTTTTTCTCTTTTGACAAAAGATAAACGAAATCATTTAAACAGCTGAATTGTATCTACAGTGTTTTTCTACCAGTGTTTGGTGCACTAAAGGGGAAAACTGCTTGAATGCCGCAGACGAAGAAATGTGCCCTCACAGTGTGGTCTTTTCTCCTTCAGACAGTTGAAAGACATCAGGGCTCCGTGGACCCCTGCTGTCATTTGGTTACCTCGGGGACCACTTCTCATTTGGATTTGCGTCGAAGGTACTCCGATCTTAACCCATGTCCAACGACCCACTTCCAGTGTACCAGCGAGGACTACTGTCTGCCAGTGTTTCTGCGCTGCAATGACGTGCACGACTGTCCAGGTCACGAGGACGAGGCCGCCTGTGGACAGTCCAGGTGTCCAGGTTATTACCGGTGCCGGGGTTCCCATGTGTGCCTGCACGCTTACCACATGTGTGACGGGTTCAGCCATTGTCGCAGCATGATGACGAACGATTCTGCCATCACCCCTGTCCCACGAACTGCACGTGCCAGGGTCTGTCTTTTCACTGCAGGAGGGAGATCGGTGTGGAGAACTATCCTGACGTGCGTTATCTGGATGCCAGCCACAGTGGAATGAGGCTGGAACATCTGTGGAGCAACACCATGTTGGTGTTTGTGGCTCTGCAGCGCTGTGACCTCATCTCCCTCCATCTTCCCCGACTGTCAAACTTGGTGATTCTGGACGTCAGTTATAACAAGATCCGCAGCGTGACCTTAGACCAGGTGAAACAAGCAAGTCAGCTGAAGTGCTGCTGCTGACAGGTAACCCACTGGGTGGTATGTTTTGAAGGCAGCGAGTCATTGGTGTCAAACTTTTCACACAGTCTGCGCACCCTTCACCTGTCTAACGTACCATGCTTCACCTGTCTGCCCAGGTGTTGAAGGGTTTCCCCGCTCTGACCGTCCTCAACCTGTCAGACAGTGGTGTACGGCAGGTGACCGGGGTGTTGCCCACACCACAGCTACAGACACTGGACGTGACAGGCTGCGGGCTGCACCCACTCCCACGTCACTGGCTCAGCTCCCTGAACAAGCTGCACTCTGTGTACACCGACGTCCCCACACTGTGCTGCTCCCAGCACCTTCCGGCAGGCTTCAATCTTCGACACTGTTACTCCCCTGCCTCACCCCTCACCTGCCACAGTCTGCTGCGTTCGTCTGCCTCACTCGCTATGACAGCAGTCTTGGCAGCGTTGGTTTGGTTCTACTGGGCAACGTTTCAACCCTCTTCCTCCTCAGAAGACCACAGGACGTGGAGAGGAGAATGGACACCAACACTGGAGTTGTCCTCTTTATGTCACAGTTGTCCGCATCGAACCTGGTGATGGGCGTGTATCTGTTGGGGCTGTGTCTGGCTGACCAGCTGTTCCATGGTCAGTACCTGTGGGAGGACAGGTGGTGGAGACATAGTTCCTGGTGCGCTTTGTCCAGCTTCCTGTACTTGCTGTCTGTCCAGGTGTCTGCCTCTATCTTGACGTGTCTCACAATGAATCACTGTTGGAATCTGGCCTGGCCAGACGTACAGGTGTGGGGCAGAAGGCAGGTGGTCAGCTTCAGCGTCCTGTGTGGGGGGATGGGCTTAATTCTGTCCCCTTGCAACACATCTTTCTCCTTGGTCTTTCCACCATGAAACCAGCTTTTTGTGTCCTTTCCCAGTGAATTATCTTCCAAATGCTCTTTACACAGACACGCACGTTTCTGTCGTTGTGAACACTCTGCTGATGGGGCTGACACTGGCAGGTCAGGTGTACATCTACAACGCCGTTCATGCCGACCCCATTGTGTTTCTGGTCGACCCTAAAAGATCTCACCGGCTGAACTTAGCTCGTCGTACCATTAACATTTCAGTGACTGACGCCTGCGGGTGGTTTCTGATGGCTGTCCTGGTGTTGCTGTTGCCTACACACAGCAGTCCACGCCTCAGGGAATCCGTTCTGCTGTGACCACGTTCGTCCTGCCTGTCAACATGGCGCTGAATCCTGTTCTGTACGTGCTGAACTTGGCCTCAGAGCAACAGAAAAAACACTCAGATGCAGCGCGTCCTGCAACGTTTGGGCAGAAAGGTCAGCAGCAAATGAACAACAACAAAATGAACTCTTTTGCCTCTCACAGACTGTATACTTTATGATTTTTTCTAAATTTTTTCCCCCCAAATTGGCATGGTTTAAAAAAAAAAGGTTCACTTATACGGTTGTAACAGAATTTCCAGTGCATAGTGTTAATGTCAAGAATAGCTTGCCAAAAAAAAATGTTGTTGCTTTTTTTTTTTTTTTTTTATTCACACACATTTTCCTGAGGGAAAATACAATTTACTTGTCTCAGAGTTTCTGAAGAAGAAAAAAACGGGCAGCGTGTGTTGAGATCTTCGTGTAATTGCTTGAAATCAAAGCTCATGAACTGGTGTACAACAGGAAAGGACTTAAAGGTTTGCACAGGAACTTAGACAGTTTTTTTCTTAGACCAGATTCTCTGCAAAATAAAATTTTGTTCCCTCGCATTAGCAGAATAGAAAGCTGTTGCTCTCTACATACACCGGCTTTCAGTTCTTCGCCGCCATTTTTTTTTTCAGACCTGGGCCAGGTGTCCCTGTTTGTGTGTGTGTACCTCCTACCCTCCTCTCCTCCCCTCTCCCCCCCTCCCCCCACCCCCACCCCTACCCCCCCCCCCATGCCCCCCAAGAAAAAACATATAACACAAAATTCACCGACGTTTTGTCATCCCAACGAAGACACAGGTGTAATGTGAACATGCATCTGTCTTTGTCACCGACGTTCGTTTTCTTGTCAATGGCGATGAGCCGGTCTGCATTCCAGTCACGTAAATTGCATCACAAAGGAATGATTTCAATGTGTTCTATTGTAAACGGTATGGACAACTGAAGTTCCACTTGCTGTGTGGGACTGCTAAGAAATGACTTTCGTCATTCAAAGTAGTGACAGACCAAATGTTCTGTATCTCTCGTGAATAAAACATCTATCAATCAAAGTAGTCACAGATTAAATAGGCTGTTTTCATATAAATAAAGCATCTTTGAACCAGCCGATCGCAAAGGACCATATTAGGGCTGTCACCTCGTCGGCACAACATGAGACGCCCATATAATAAACAATTTCGGCAGCGCCAGGAAAAAGGGAAAATGTTGGCAGCAGAGGGGTATCTGGGTTTTATGACGTGGATGCGGCCTGGCCCCCTAACAGCGTAAATTCAGGGCCAACAGACTTCTTTGAGGGCGAGTGCGAGAGGGGAGTCTTCTCTCTCAAGATCTGCTGTCAAGTTCTCCCCAGAGGTTTGTTTTCCTTCGCGCACACGGTGTGTGTGTGTGTGTGTGTGTGTGTGTGTGTGTGTGTGTGTGTGTGTGTGCGCGCTCTCTCTCTCTCTCTCTCTCTCTCTCTCTCTCTCTCTCTCTCTCTCATACTGAAAACAAAGTGTAGTCAGAATAGCATGTCATCAACACACCATAGTAACAGAACACTTGCTGAATTGCAGGGTAGATTTTGAAGGATCGATCAGGGTAAAAATGTTGATTAACTTTGATCTCAGCATTTTGATATCTGGACCTGGTATGAACAAAGGTGGGGCTAGAGAAACGAAGTGTTCACAGAATGTAAAACTAGAAGTATTCCCACGATTTTGTTTTTCAATCTCATTTTTGAAGTGTCGAAAGTACGGAGCCCCTAAACTCGATTTTTGCCGTGAAATCTGCTATTTTCTGTCTCGTACATGTATGACGCTACGGACGATAACTGCTTGCTTGCTTGCTTGAGGAGTCAGCGCCAGTGATCGTCCCTCCCCAGAGGCCGATTAGCAAAGAATTGGCTTTGAATCTAGAATGCCCTTACGTATCACTAATTTAGACTCATCGGTGCACCGTGCATATTGCTCAACATTTTGAATGATCGATTTATGCACTTCATGTCAGATGGGGGAAAATGCTGCCTGACATGTGCAAATTCTTCAAACTTGGGATGACGTACAAAATAGTTCCTTTTTTTTTTTTTTTTTTTTTTTTTTTTTTAAGTTCATTGGAAAGTGGATATCTGTTAATATGTTCATTCGTTGTCTCTCTTTATTTGGGCACTTGTCAAACAAGTCACATCTATAAAGGTGTATCTGCTTGAGC
>JADBJO010002178.1:335000-336225 GCA_016801955.1 Conus betulinus
ACATGTACATAGTGAACACACCCACACACCCACACACAGCAGCACACACACACACACACACACACACACACACACACACACACACACACACACACACACACACACTCATACTCAGAAACACATGCATGCATGCACTCATGCATACATGAACACATGCACACTTTTTCGCTCTCTGTCTCTCTGCTCTCTCTCTGTGATTCACTTGCATGCACACATACATATGCAAGCATGTGTCTGTGTGCATGTGTGCACGCACCGACACACTCTCACACACAAATGCAAACGCACATGAAACACGCATACACACACACACACGCATGCGTGCACATTTGCTCCTCTACCTGGTAAAACACTTCACCCTTTTCTTGTGTCCCCGTAAAGCTTAATGAAAGACATGAAACTGATGAACAACAAAACATGTGTCCTCCTGCGTTTGTAGATAACCTTGGATCTGACTTCCGCCTGTCTCCTTCAAAGCAAACTGGTTTTACCAGTGCCTGTATTGTTCGGGCTCACTCCATCTCCGCATGCTCAAGGTCTGTGGGAAAGGGTCAGCTCACCTGGGGTTTGGGTTTGGTTGATTTTTTTTTAATGTTTATTTAGGGATGTCATTCCAGATTTTTTTTTATGTTTATTAGGGATGTCATTCCTGTCTAGTTAAGTAGTAAGTAGTTCATTGTGTAAGTCTGCCCCCCCCCCCCCCCCCCCCCCCCTTTCAGTTTTTCTCTGTCTTCTGTCTGTCTGTCTCTCTCTCTCTCTCTCTCCTCGTCTCTCCTCTCTCCCTCTCTCTCTCTCTCTCTCGCCCCTCCCCCCTCCCCCTTCCCCCTTCCCTTTCTTTCCCCTTCCTTTCTCTCCCCTTCTGTCTCTCTGTCTCTCTTTCTTTCTTTCTCTCTGTTTTTCTTTCACTCTTTCTCCATCTAGCAGTCTCATGCCGTCTCACTGTCTCTCTCTGTTTTCCGGTCTGTCCATCTGTCTCTCTCTCTGTCTGTCTGTCTCTTCCTTTCTCTCTCTCCGAGTCTCTCTCTCTCTCGGTGCATCAGGACATACTCTGAATTTTAGAATGTTTAGAGAACTGTTTATTACAAAGAAGTAGTATGCCTGTTTGAATGCTTTTGAATTTTCTGTATTGTTTGCAGATGTAAAAGTGTGCATGTCACCTTTGATTTTTCTTTCAAGAAATTTCACTTGTATAAACAAGTTGTGAATCTCTCTCTCACTTTGTCCT
>JADBJO010002179.1:0-7500 GCA_016801955.1 Conus betulinus
CGAGAGTACACACAGTCACACACCAACCACAACAGAGAGAGAGAGAGGGGGGGAGAAGGACGACGAGAGAGAGGGGGGGGTAGAGAGAGAAGAGAAGCAGAGAGAGAGAGAGAGAGAGAGAGAGAGAGCAACGCAGATGCAGACACAGACCTTACAAACTGTGACCTTTTGCCACCTTACAGACGAATCGACACAGCGCCCGTGTAGAAACCTCACATTTCCCATTCTACTCCCCCCAATCTACACACACACACCACACACACTACACACCCACACACACACACACACACTCCTTTTATCCCCCCCCCCCCCCCCCCCCCCCCGATCCGACTGCCATTTCCCTCCTCCCTTGCCTCTCCCCTCTCTTCATCCTCCGTCGTCACCAACCGTCCACCCTCTCTCTACCTATCTGTTCTGTCTCTCTGCCTGCCTGTCTGTCTGGCTGTCTTATCGTCTATCTCTCTGTCACTCTCGGGGTCTCTCGCTCTCTCGGCTCTCTCTGGGGGTCTCTCTCTTCTCTCCGCTTTTCTCTCCTCTGTATACTGCCCCCCCCCCCCTCTCTCTCGCTCTCTGTATGACTGCATCTCTCCTCTCTCCTCCTCCCTCTCTCTCCCTCACTCAACTGTGTGTGTGTTGTGTGTGGGTGTGTAGGGTGTGTGTGTGTGTGTGGGTGGTGTGTGTGTGTGTGACTCTCTCTCTTCGCTCTGCTCTCCTCTCTCTCTCTCTGACAGCATCTCTCTATCTTTCTGTGTGGCGTGTGTGTGTGTTTTGTGTTTGGGTGTGGGTGTGGTGTGTGTGATGTGGGTGTGTTGTGTGGTGTGTGTGTGTGTGGGTGTGTGTGTGTGTGTGTTGTATGTTGGTGTGATGCTGTGGCGTGTGTGTGTGTGTGTGTTGTGTGCGTGTGTGTGTGTGTTTTGTGTTGTGCGCGCGCGCGCGCGTGTATGGTGTGTGTGTGTGTGTGCGCGCGCGAGCGCGTTAAAATCATTAGTAATGTATTTGTATGTGTGTGCGTGCATGTGTATGTATGTGTGTGTATGGGAGGGGGGGGAGTGTTATATGTGTGGGTATTGTGAGAGTGGTGGCTGTACGCCATGGTATTACGATCTGTCGGGGCCTACCCTTACCAAATCGGATTTGGTGGCTGGGGATTCTCCCTACATCTGACAAGCAATGATGAGCTGCAGGCTTATCGGCATCTAAAAGTCAATCCGACTGACGGTACTAAGTGAGGATGGGGGAAGGGCTGTCAGTTCAAGTTGTGGCCCTACCGTCCTTAGGGTGGTTGTGGTGTGGGGTGTGTGTGTGGTGTGTGTGGGTGTTTGTGTGCGTGTTGTGTAGTGTGGTTTTGTTGCGGCGCGCGCGTGTGTTTGGGTGTGTGGTGGTGTGGGGGGGTTGGTGTTGTGATGTGTGTGTGTGGTGTGTGTGGTGTGTGGGGTGTGTGGCGCGCGCGCGCGCTGTGGGTTGGTGTGTTTGTGTGGTGGTGTGGTTGTGTGTGTGGTGTGTTGTGGTAACCAAGGTATTACATTCAAGATAAAAATAAAAAAATATTGGGCTAAAAATCAGACAATTTTCCGTACCTGCCATTCCCACCCCATTCAGTTTACACGCTGTCACATAATTATTTCCTAGAAGAAAAACACACACACACACACCAAAAAGTACCTCACGTGATGAGCGCGTTGTTACATAGACCTACAACGCAAAGGGTACCATGACAAGGTTACCTATAGGTCAACAACCTAAAGGTTAACATTACAAGGTTAGCCACACCGTTTGAAGGAGGGGAAAACAAAACATTCAAAAGAAGCCAAAGAGAAGTAAAGTTATGAAAAACCGTTCACACGCACCGCGCCCATCCACACGCGCGCTCACAAACGCACAGAGAGAGAGGAGAGGAGGAGGAGAGGAGAGAAGGAGAGATGAGAGAGAGGAGAGAGAGAGAAGAAACAGAACAGAACGGAACAGAACACACACACACACACACACACACACGCGCGCGCGTCCGCGCGGACGCGCGCGCGTATGGTGACGCGTTTATTGTTAAACTATTTGATTGCAAACTTCGAAATAAGTTGTGTTTAAACCAAAAGGGCGGGCGAAAAGACGGGTGGGGATAAGAGAATGTGACATTTGCACTGTTACATTATTAACGACTGCCCTTAAAACCCCATGTGGAACAAAACCCTTGAAGGGCCCCTTTTCGTTATGCGTACGTCAGATGTGTTGGTATTCTCTCTCTCTCTCTCTCTCTCTCTCTCTCTCTCTGTGTGTGTGTGTGTGTGTGTGTGTGTGTGTGTGTGTGTGTGTGTGTTCTAGGCTTAAAGATCTGAAGCGAGCAACAAAGAATGAAAGCAGGTCAGTCGTCTGCGACTCTTTCTGATGAGAGAACACCATCTTCTAGCCAGAGTGTCTTTTTGTTGGCAGTGCGTTTTTCTGTCGCGAACATGGTCTAGACGTATTGTTCAGTTCACAGCCTCTCTCAACAATGGTTACGTCAATTTGGGACTTGCTGCTGTTTGAAGGTGAGCTGAGCGACAGTAAACAGCAACGGGTAAAGGTAGAACAGCATTACTTGCCAGTGCTTATCAATGTCACCAACAAGCACGCGCGCACACGCACACACCCACACGCGCGCGCGCCCGCCCGCACACACACACACACACACACACACACACACCTTTAAACACGTGTTCGTCCGTTTACGTATAATTATAGAAGACGTGTGTTCGTCATGTTATACGTATAATTATGTTTTCATACGTCATTGCCTATACGTATTTATTTTGTCTTTCGTATTATGTCATAAGTCCTGAAGACGATCTATAATGGAAACGAAGACGGTTTTTGTTCTTTTTTTTTCTATTTTCGAATCTTCTGAGCATCCTCAAAGATAGTTTGTAATGTCACCAACATTTCAGTACTGTGAAGAAGAAGCATAGCCTACATCGTCTGTGCCAATCCAGACGGAAAACGGAACATTTCAATGGAACAGAACATTTCAATACTCTGGAGAGGCATATATCGACTTTGTCAATGACAATGGAAAACAGAACATTTCAATGAAACAGAGCATTTCAATACTGTGAAGAAGCGTTCATCGTCTTTGTCAGCCAAGTTGCAAAAAACAGAACGTTTCAATAAAACAGAACATTTCAATTCTATGAAGAAGCATACGTCGTCATTGTCAGTCACGATGGAAAACGGAACATTTCAATACAGTAAAGAAGCAAGCATCGTCTTTGTAAGCCAAGATGGGGAATAGAAAATGACAATAAAACAGAACATTTCAATAAAACAACATTTCAATACTCTGAAGAAGCACAAATCGTCTGTGTCAATAAGGATGGAACAACAGAATATGTCAATGCCCTGAAGAAGCATTAATTGTCTTTTTCAATCAAGATGGAAAACTGACATCCTGATCACTGAAACTTTTCGGTACAGCTGGCCAACGACTGGGGTGTGCTTTAATAAACCAACTCAGAGTGTTTGGGTACAGCTGGCCAACGACTGGGGTGTGCTTTAATAAACCAAGTCAGAGTGTTTGGGTACAGCTGGCCAACGACTGGGGTGTGCTTTAATAAACCAAGTCAGAGTGTTTGGGTACAGCTGGCCACGACTCGGGTGTGCTTTAATAAAGCAACTCAGAGTGTTTGGGTACAGCTGGCCAACGACTCGGGTGTGCTTTAATAACCAACTCAGAGTGTTTGGGTACATCTGGCCCAACGACTCGGGCGTGCTTTAATACACCAACTCAGAGTGTTTGGGTACATCTGGCTAAGGCCTGACACGCGCTTTAATAAACCAACTCAGAGTGTTTGGGTACAGCTGGCCAGCGACTCGTATGTGCTTTGATAAACCAACTCAGAGTGTTTGGGTACAGCTGGCCAACGACTCGGGTGTGCTTTAATGAAACAACTCAAAGTGTTTGGGTACAGCTGGCCAACGACTCGGGTGTGCTTTAATAAAGCAACTCAGAGTGTTTTGGGTACAGCTGGCCAACGACTCGGGTGTGCTTTAATAAACCAACTCAGAGTGTTTGGGTACAGCTGGCCAACGACTCGGGTGTGCTTTAATAAAGCAACTCAGAGTGTTTGGGTACAGCTGGCCAACGACTGGGGTGTGCTTTAATAAACCAAAGTCAGAGTGTTTGGGTACATCTGGGCCAACGACTCGGGTGTGCTTTAATACACCAACTCAGAGTGTTTGGGTACATCTGGCCAAGGTTTGACACGTGCTTTAATAAACCAACTCAGAGTGTTTGGGTACAGCTGGCCAACGACTCGTATGTGCTTTGATAAACCAACTCAGAGTGTTTGGGTACAGCTGGCCAACGACTCGGGTGTGCTTTAATAAACCAACTCAAAGTGTTTGGGTACAGCTGGCCAACGACTCGGATGTGCTTTAATAAACCAACTCAGAGTGTTTGGGTACAGCTGACCAACGACTCGGGTGTGGTTTGATAAACCAACTCAGAGTGTTTGGGTACAGCTGGCCAACGACTGGGGTGTGCTTTAATAAACCAACTCAGAGTCATGTCAAATGTACTGACCCCTGGACAGTCGAATGTGGGAATGGGGGAAGGAGGAACGAGGTGGGTAAAGGTGAGGGTGGAAGTGAGAACCATACACACATGAACACGTTTACCGAATACATGGTGTTAGTTTGCATGTGCATGTATCCCATAAGTATCTGTTAACCTGGTGTGTGTGTGTGTGTGTGTGTGTGTGTGTGTGTGTGTGTGTGTGTGTGTGTGTGTGAGTGACAGAGAGTGAGTGTGTGTGTGTGTGTGTGTGTGTGTGTGTGTGTGTGTGTGTGTGTGAGAGAGAGAGAGAGAGAGAGAGAGAGAGAGAGAGAGAGAGAGAGAGAGCGTGCACGGAATGAGGACATCATGACTGTGGAAGACAGCACAAGGCACCAACAGCCAATGCTGCTAGACAGCCAGGCAGACCCAGTGTCACACGTGGTTCTCATCCCCCGACAAAATCGACTCGGCTCCACGGGAAAAAAAAAAAGGTCACCTTCATAGATTTCCTCTTCTTCTTCTGCTTCACCCAGTAATACCATCCAGCATAAAATCTTGTGTACACATCTATTCCTACTGCTATACGCAGACAATCTTTAACATGCAAGTATGTGACTACACACCAATCAAAATCTGTGGAGATGAGGTTTAGGGAGGGGTCGGGGGGGGGGGGGGGGGGGGGGGGTGACTAAAACCAAGTCTGGCCCTTTTTTCCAATTGAAATAAGAGCTGGACTCTATATATCGAGCAAATAGTTTCGGTTTTCGTGGAAGAAACGTCTTGTTGGGAGACGATGACTTTCCAAAATCAGGTTATTTGGAAGAGGCGTTACTGTTGCTGTCCTTATTGTAGTGGTGGTGGTGGTAGAGGTGGTGTCCTGATGTTTTGGTTATTTCTTTCAGACACTGTGTCAGTCACTCAATGTGGGGAGTGTGTGTCAGAAAGAGGGAGTAGATGAATGAATGAATGAATGAATGAAGGGAAAAAAAGCGAGGAGGTCGAGGTTGGGGTGTGTCGGGGAGGGGGAGGCGTGGGGATGAGGATCGGGGATGACAGAGACTTCATTCAAAAACAAACAAACATAAAACAATGAATGCAAACCCAATCGCTCTGTCGTGCATAGCGCCGCTACATGCAATGTCTCCTTTTATGCATAGCCCCGCTACATGCAATGTCTCATTTTGTGCATAGCCCCGCTACAAGCAATGTCTCATTCTCTCTTCCTACTTTGTAAGGCAATAAAGCTTGCATAACCTATCATGTAGAGCCCCGCTACATGCAAAACGTTTTCGTTTTCTCGTCCTACTTTGTAAGGCTATGAAGCTTGCATAACCTATTCAGGGCCTCAAAGCGAGGCTGCAGTGGAGACATACTTTCACAAGGCTGACACAGGCGGCGGACACGATCTCACGGGAGTTCAAAGACACGGAGGTGACCGCTACGGGGAGTTCAAAGACACGGAGGTGACCGCTGTGAGGTGGTGTAACAGGCAAACCCGATTTCACTGGCTTGTCTAAAAAGTCCCCAACTCAACTGCCCCCCCCCCCCCCCCCCCCCCACCCCCCCGCCCCCACCTGCAGTCCCCTCACACAAGCTCTTAGCTGAGCAAACCTTGTCTCCTTGACAGCCTGCGGCAAAGGGGACGTTACTCTCACCTTCATCCCGCTGTCCACAGCCGGCCACACGCCATAATCACATCTTGGCACCACATCACTATGATATCGTCCATGTAAGCGTTTTGAGACGTAGCATAAATTTCACCCCAAAAATCGATACCACACTGACAACAGATCCAATGAACAACCCCCTCCCTCCCTCCCTCCCCGCTCTCCCCACCAACCATCTCACTTGGTTTTAGGATTTCTGCCGACGAATCATTCACAGTCTAAAAATACATGAGCTACCCCTTACCTGACGTCACAGGACAGGTCAGGCCTTCACACTCACCAATGACTTCATCTTCGCCCCCCCCCCCCTCCCCCCCACCCCCCACCTTCCATAATCCCACTCCTTTCATTTTAATCTGTCTGCTTGGAACCACATTGCATGTACTATGATGGCGCCATAAAAAGAAGATGAATCAACTTTCAGACACAATAAAAACTTTCAAAGCAATATGAATCTGCCTCTCTATAAATACTGGGCTCCTTAAGCCAGGCCTTGGCGCATGGATGTTTGGTGTGCAGCCAGCCGCGGCTGCACGCACTTCGGTAGGGGCACTTTGGAAACACCGGCTGATGGGATGTTAATCTGTCTGGGCGATGGCCCCATTCGCCCTTAGTCATTTCGCCCTTCCAAAACGAACCGACACAACTGGGGCGAACACACACACACACACACACACACACACACACACACACACAGATAGATAAATAGGAAGATAGATAGATAGACAGACAATATGTATATATGGAGATAGATAGATAGATAGATAGATAGATAGATAGATAGATAGACAGATGTGTGTGTGTGTGTGTGTGTGTGTGTGTGTGTGTGTGTGTGCTGAACAATTTAGTAGTAGAAGAAATCAAGTGTACGCTAACAATTCCTCCATCGTTACATTAATGACTTTGTCAAGATTTGAAGGGAGGGCGGGGTGTGTGAGGTGGGGGGGGGGGGGGGGGGGCGTAAAGACAATGAGAATGAAAAGTCAGGGAAATGTATTATAAAATGTCAAATTCTTCACTCGCAGCCTTTGTAGACTATTGTAACCCATCTTGTAGAGTATGATTATATAGATTGCCTCGCCAACCGTTTCAGTTCACCTCTTTTCAATTCTGCCTGGTGTGGATGAAGAACTTTTTCAATAATTTTGTTAATAAAAAAAAAAGGGTGAGGTGGGGGGGGGGGGGGGGGGGGGGGGGTTACATGCTTGCACGGTTACTGTGAAATTTCAGCCATTTAATGGTTCTTTTGTCGTTGAACGTCTGAGTGAGTGTGTGGATTGTGGATGGGTGATAGATAGATAGATAGAT
>JADBJO010002179.1:15000-19664 GCA_016801955.1 Conus betulinus
CGGTTTTTCAGGTTGTTTACAGTTCAGGGTGCGTTTGCTGACAACGATTTCCATTTGTGCCTGCAGTTGTTTAATATTTCTACTTTAGTATTTAGGGTTGCTAAGTATGGTTTTGCATAGTATTAACCATTTTTCTGTTGAAACATAGGTTGCATCTTTTTGAAATGTTATTGTATGGTGATGCCCTTTTTTTTATGATTTTCCAGGATATGTTATAGTTTATTTTTTTTTTTATCTTTAAGTCTCCAAATATATTTGCTCAGTTCTGTTTTGGTTTTTTGTTTTTTTCTTTGTTGAATGACACAGTGGCTTGGTATACAATGTTATTATTGAGGCATTTGTTGCTTAAGGGACACTGTTCTTTTGTAGTACAATTGCAGGATTTCCTTTCTTCACCCTTCTTTGCTGTGTTGCTTTTTCATTTTGTTGGATGAATCAATTATATTTTTAGGTTAGGCATGCATGAATATGATAGTTTTGATGGTGTTCTTGTTGAATATTTTGGACAATTTTTGTGTTCTTTTGGGAAGGATGCTGTCAAAATGTTTAAAAATTCTTTCCCTACGTTTGTTTTTACTCGTCCATCGTATGGAGGGTTGTACCATGTGATTTTTTTCCTTTTCCCTTTTTTTTTTGTTTTTGTTCATGTTGTTATCTGGGTTGTATTGTAGTTGTAGCTGTAACCAATACAACCCAGATAACAGCATGAACAAAAACAAAAAAAGCAGGAAAAGGAAAATCACATGGTACAACCCTCCACTGCAATTGTACTAAAAAAACAGTGTCCCTTAAGCAACAAATGCCTCTATAACAACATTGTATACCAAGCCACTGTGACATCAGAAAATGAAAAAAGAAACATACATAGGGATCACTGAAAATCACTTCAAACCAGATATGCAAACCATAAACAGTCATTCAACAAAGAAAAAAATACAAAAACCAAACAGAACTGAGCAAATATATTTGGAGACTTAAAGACAAAAAAAATAAACTATAACATATCCTGGAAAATCATAAAAAGGGCATCACCATACAATAACATTTCAAAAAGATGCAACCTATGTTCAAACAGAAAAATGGTAATACTATGCAAACCATACTTAGCAACCCTAAATACTAAAGTAGAAATAGTAAACAACTGCAGGCACAAATGGAAATCGTTGTCAGCAAACGCACCCTGAACTGTAAACAACCTGAAAAACCGAACAACACGTGCAGCCAATCCGCACGTGCAAACAGTGACATTAGGCCATATAACACCGGCAGTAGGCGACCCAAAACCTCTCTCTCGTTCGTTCTCGACGTTTCTCTTCTGTCTGTGATATCTGTCTTTGCCTTTTCCCGTCGTCAGTTCGCCTGCCCCTCTCTCTCTCTCTCTCTCTCTCTCTCTCTCTCTCTCTCTCTCTTGTTATTTCTTTTTTTACCGCTGTACCCTTTGCAGTCTGTCTGTCTGAATGCCCTGATGTCGCAACAAAACAGCCGCTTCAAATGTCAGGTCTGAAAAATTGTAGTCTGCTGTGGGAAAACTGATCCCATGTCATTCAACACAAACTAGAACAACACACACACTATACTAACGCGCGCGCGCACACACACACACACACACACACACACACACACACACACTCTCCCTCTCGCTCTCCCTCTTGGTCTGTCTGTCTGTCTGTCTGTCTGTCTGTCTGTTTGTCTGTCTCTCTCTCTCTCTCTCTCTCTCTCTCTCTCTCCTCCCTTCCCCCCCCTCTCTCTCTCTCCTCTCTCTCTCCCCGAAGTGTTCGTTTTATTGACCGTTACATGAGCAGCATTCTTGTTTTCCCAAACCAAGCTATTTTCTCTTTCTTTCCCTTGCCTTTTTCAGTCCAACATTCTTGTCTCTTCAATGGAGCACAATACAGGAAGAAGACAAGGCCTCTCCCATGAAAAAAAAAAAAAGTAGAAGAAACGTACAAGCAGCGGGAAACAATACTCCAACAGCAATTTTGTTCGGGGAAAAAAAAATACACACACACACAACACACACACACACACACACACACACACACACATACATACATACATACATACATATAAGGAAGAAAGAAGAAAAAATATAGAAAACGAGGTCTGGGAGATTGATTTTCATCTGCAGTTCAGTTAAATAGACAGAAGAAGAGAGAAGAAAAAAAAAACGAAAAAGAAAAAAAGGGAAAGGAGATATGGGAGAGATTAATAATTTCCATCTACATTTTGGCTAAATGGATAGAAAAAAAAATCATCTTCGTGCCTCTCCCTAACCATTCACTCTCTTATCCCACTCTCACATTCACTTTTGGACTTCTCTGTCTCTGTCTCTGTCTGTGTCTGTCTGTCTGTCTGTCTCGCTCTCTCTCTCTCTCTGTCTCTTTTTCTTCTCTCTGTCTCTCACTAACATCTCTCTCTCTCTCTCTCTCTCTCTCTCTCACACACACACACACACACACACCACACACACACACACACACACACACACACACATCCATATCCCTTTGACTCTCTCATTTCCCATATCCCCATGACAATCTCATTACCCATATCCCCATCATTCATTACGAACTTCCCCATGACTCTCACTACCCATATCCCCATGACTCTCACATTACCCATATCCCCATCACTCATTACTAATGTCCCCATGACTCCCTCATTACACCTATCCCCATGAGAATCTCATTACCCATATCCCCATCACTCATTACCAATGTCCCCATGACTCTCTCATTACCCATATTCCCTGAACTCTCTCATTACCCATATCCCCATTACTCATTACCCTATCCTCATGACTCGCTCATTAACCCTATCCCCATGACTCTCTCATTATCCATATCCCCATGACTCTCTTATCACCTGTACCCCAATGACTCTCTAATTACCCTTATCCCAATGACTCTCATTACTATATCCCCATGACTCTCATTACCTTTATCTCCATGACCCTCATTACTATATCCCCCATGACTCATTACCCCATATCCCATGACTCTCTCATTACCATATCCCCATGACTCTCTCATTACCTTTATCTCCATGACCCTCATTACTATATCCCCATGACTCATTACCCATATCCCCATGACTCTCTCCTTACCATATCCCCATGACTCTCTTATACCCTATCTGCACGACTTTCATTACTATATCCCCATGACTCATTACCCATATCCCATGACTCACTCATTACCATATCCCCATGACTCTCTTATTACCCTTATACCCATTTCTCTCTCAATATACTTATCCTCATGACTCTCATTACCATATCCCCATGACTCTCTCACTACCCATACCCCCATGACTCTCTCATTACCCTATCCCCATGACTCTCTCATTACACTTATCTCCATGACTTTCTCAGCACCTATATTCACATGACTCTCTCATTACCCTTATCCCCATGACTCTCTCTCATTACCACATCCCCATGACTCTCTCAGTACCGTATCTCCATGACTCGCCCATTACACTTATCCCCATGACGCTCTCATTACCATATCCCCATGACTCATTACTCCTATCCCCATGACTGTCTCTCATTACCATATCCCCATGACTCTCTCTCTCTCTCATTACCATATCCCCATGACTCTCTCATCACCCATATCCCCATGACTCTCATTACCCATATCCCCATGACACTCTAATCACCCATATTCCAATGACTTTCTCATTACCATATCCCCATGACTCTCATTACCATATTTCCATGACTCTCTCATTACCATATCCCCATGACTTTCCATGACTCTTATCATCCATATATCCCCATGACTATCTCTCTCTCTCTCATTACCATATCCCCAGGACTCTCTCATTACCCATATCCCCATGACTCTCTCATTACCCTTATCCCCATGAATCTCTCATTACCATATCCCCATGACTCTCTCAGTACCCATATCCCCAGGACTCTCTCATACCCCACATCCCCATGAATCTATTACCCACACGACTGCCAGGCACGGCACGTAAAAGCCTAATTTACCCCCCTCGTGCGGAAAATTATCTTCGCGAGATTACACTACGGTGGAGGGTGGTCATTTTTTTTTTTTTTCCTTGGTGCTTTCTTTCCCCTCTTCGTTCTGTCCCTATCTTTTTACCTCATTCGTTTTTTAATTTCAATCACGGGTGTAAACAAATTGAATCTATGTAATCATCCTGTTTCTGTTGTCGTGCGTGAGCACGCGTACGGGCGTGGGTTGGGATGAGTGAGTGAGAGAGAGAGATAGAGAGAGAGAGAGAGAGAGAGAGAGGCGTAGAGAACAGAGAGAGACAGAGAGAGACAGAGACACAGCACAGACAGACAGAGTGTGCATTTGTGTGCGTGCGTGCGTGCGCGCGTGCGTGTGTGTGCAGTTGTGTGTGTGCGCGCGCGCGCGCATGTGCACATTCATGTATCTGTCTCTGCGTGACTGCGCGTCTTCGTCCATTTAGCATTCTCGCCAATTATAAGCGCTAACAAACGAGCAAAACTTGGCAGAACAATAAACATTGACGGCACGTTTTCCATCCGCTCTCTACCCTAAATGAAGATGGGGGGCTCAAAAGTAAAGGTCATGCAGCTTTTATGACACGTTGTCTCAACATTTCTCAACGGTTGTAATACAACGCCAGTTGTTACAACTGTCCACTTGTGATTTTTTGTAACT
>JADBJO010002179.1:30355-42855 GCA_016801955.1 Conus betulinus
CAATCATAATCAGTCAGTTTATGCTCAGTTTGAGTCATGTCAGTTTGTGCTCAGTTTGAGTCATGTCAGTTTGTGCTCAGTTTGAGTCATGTCAGTTTGTGCTCAGTTCGAGTCATGTCAATTTGTCCTCAGTCAGGGTCATGACGAAGAATAAGGAGGGTGGTAGGACAATCATAATCAGTCAGTTTATGCTCAGTTTGAGTCATGTCAGTTTGTGCTCAGTTTGAGTCATGTCAGTTTGTGCTCAGTTTGAGTCATGTCAGTTTGTGCTCAGTTCGAGTCATGTCAATTTGTCCTCAGTCAGGGTCATGACGAAGAATAAGGAGGGTGGTAGGACAATCATAATCAGTCAGTTTATGCTTAGTTTGAGTCATGTCAGTTTGTGCTCAGTTTGAGTCATGTCAGTTTGTGCTCAGTTCGAGTCATGTCAATTTGTCCTCAGTCAGGGTCATGACGAAGAATAAGGAGGGTGGTAGGACAATCATAATCAGTCAGTTTATGCTCAGTTTGAGTCATGTCAGTTTGTGCTCAGTTTGAGTCATGTCAGTTTGTGCTCAGTTTGAGTCATGTCTGTTTGTGCTCAGTTCGAGTCATGTCAATTTGTCCTCAGTCAGGGTCATGACGAAGAATAAGGAGGGTGGTAGGACAATCATAATCAGTCAGTTTATGCTCAGTTTGAGTCATGTCAGTTTGTGCTCAGTTTTGAGTCATGTCAGTTTGTGCTCAGTTTGAGTCATGTCATTTTGTGCTCAGTTCGAGTCATGTCAATTGTGTCTCAGTCAGGGTCATGACGAAGAATAAGGAGGGGTGGTAGGACAATCATAATCAGTCAGTTTATGCTCAGTTTGAGTCATGTCAGTTTGTGCTCAGTTTGAGTCATGTCAGTTTGTGCTCAGTTTGAGTCATGTCTGTTTGTGCTCAGTTTGACTCTTGTCAATTTGTTCTCAGCCAGGGTCATGACGAAGAATAAGGAGGGTGGTAGGACAATCATAAATCAGTCAGTTTATGCTCAGTTTGAGTCATGTCAGTTTGTGCTCAGTTTGAGTCATGTCAGTTTGTGCTCAGTTTGAGTCATGTCAGTTTGTGCTCAGTTTGACTCATGTCAATTTGTCCTGAGTCAGGGTCATGACGAAGAATAAGGAGGGTGGGCAGAGGACAGTCTTAATCAGTCAATTTGTGCTGTCTGGGTCATGACGAAGAACGAACTGGTGTAAAAAGTAGCTGAAGGGTGAACTACGGGGTCATTATTAGCCTCCTAGATTCACACCCTCAAGGACAAGAATTCTATCTCCCCCTCCTCCGCCCCTCCGTCTTCCCTCCCTCCCACCCACCCCTCCTCTCTGTCTGTCTGTCTGTCTATCTCTCTCTCTCTCTCTCTCTCTCTCTCTCTCTCTCTCTCTCTCTCTCTCTCTCTTATTCTTTCAAGGTGTTGGTAATATGAATATTTCTTTTCCTGACTCGTTGATCGCAGTTGGCAAAATTGGAATTCTCATGCACAGAACAGTGACAGAACGTACAATCATTTACGATTTTTTATCTATGTACAAATGAAAATAGGCAAACATCTAAAGCGTATCATGACTAAGTTTAGATTTGGTGTTTCCAATATCTTAACTCACTACTTTCGTTATAGACACTCATGTCATAGACATTTTGATCTCTCCATTATGTCAAAATGCAAAAGAGGATGAAGTTCATTAAATTTTGTATCGACTTGTCCAGAATTAAACTTAGAGAGAAATTCGTCTCACAAACGTATTTCAATAATCATTGCCCCTTCAAATAACCTTGTTAACGTCACCATGAAACGAAATCACGGTTGAACAGTTTGCTATTTACTTTTATAAAGCATTCAAGAAGCGAAATATTGTTTAAAACATAAAGAATACTTACATCAGTTTGCGACATGATTTATAATGTATATCCCCATTCTAAGGGGCTACGGCCTTTGAGTATAAAATATTTGAGTCTCGAGCCTTGAGTTTTGACACACACACACACACTCTCTCTCTCTCTCTCTCTCTCTCTCTAATTGCTGCAAGCATGTAGTCCAGGCCAATCGTCTCCCATTCAGGTTTAACGCTGTCGAAGCGTGCACGTGAGCGCTGTTTGGAGCACGCCGCTACCTGGCATTTGGCACATTGCTGTATGTCGATCAAGTTTACCCTTATCCCCCCCCCCCCCCCCCCCACCCCCATGGCGTCTGCTACCGTATTACGAGCTATACAGAATCATCCCCCACAACTCTCCCTGGCTCTAACTCTCTGGCACTCTCTCCATCCAGACTTGTTCATCGGTTGTCACTCTCTCTCTCTCTCTCTTGGACCTCTGTTCAAACCTGCTTTCGTTGGTTTCTCACATCTATTCGTTTACTTCTCTCGGTAGTTCTTCGTTACGGAGTTTTCTTCACACATCTAATGCGAGACTATATTTGTAGAAAGAATCAGTATATGTACTTCCACTTACCATAAGAATTAAAGTATCTGGGGGTAGGATTGGAAGGGGGGGGGGGGGCAGAATTTTAAAGGGGTGGGGGAGTAGTCAGGAGCAATGAGAGGGGGATGCGATGGGAGATGAGGTGGCTGGGGAAAGGGGGGGGGGGGGGGGCGGGAATCTTAGGCACCGGCCATCTAGCATGTGGCAGAAAGCAGCAAGCATCTGTCTTTGATTTGGGACCTGTACCTGCAAGGTCACATAGGTCGGGGCTACCGACGGGTTCACGAACAAACGGACACAATAAGAGTTTTGAATGGACGGACGGACGGGAATTTCTGCTTCTTGAGAGGGAGAAAAATTGTGTTTTCAACAGTGAAACTGTAGATTACTTTCCATCTCTTGGATATTTGAAGTGTCAGCCAGCGATGGAGGTGAAATAAGCATGACTTTGTGGACACTTTGTGTTCCTACGCCACTGGCTGGGCGGAAGGATTTTCTGAGTGACTGCGGTCAAACCAGACGACAGGAAATTAGGAAAGGGCGGGAGGAAATGGGAAGAGGTGGGGGGGGGGGGGGGGATGGGGCAGTGTAGATTGTAGTGAGATTACGAGGTAAAAACAAAGTAACAAAGCATTCAAACAGCTTTAACAGTTAAGCACGACATGGCGACATGCACTGGACAAAGCTCGGAACTTTGTGATGGGTCTTCTTCTGGAATGTTGCGTGCAGGTTTCGAGTCCAGCATTAGATATCTGTCATTTTCAAGCGTTTAGGGGCCTAATGTCCAGCATTAGATATCTGTCATTTTTCAGCATTGGATATCTGTCATTTCTCAAGCGTTTAGGGGCTTAATGTGAAAGCATAACATTAACATTACGCTGTGATTTTGGAAACGGATATAAAAGGTTGGTTAGAGTGGGGGCGGGAGATGACGGGGGACAAGGGGGAGGGTGGGGGAGGTGTGAATGGGGTAGGATAGGGATGGTGTGCAAGGTGGGTCATATCGCTGCATTTTTTTCCACCTGGTCAGTTCGTTCGTTCGTGTGTGTGTGTGTGCGCGCGTGCATGCGTGCGTGCGTGCGTGCATGTGTGTGTGAGTGAAGTCTGCGTAGCCACAAGACAACTCACAAATTGTCGTGCAGTCTGTCATAAACTTACGCAGTGTTATTTTTAAGGACAATGTCTGTGAGTGAAAAACTGACGAAAAATGCCGCAGAAAAAAAAAAAAACGTTCGCAAACAAGAAACAGCATTGTCACAGAGAGGGACGCAATTTTCAAGTGTACAGTGGTGATTAAAGTGCGCAGAAATGGCGTCCCTTTTTCAGGCACTGAGCGCGCGCACATACACACACAAACACACACTGCCTGTCTTGCGCTGCCCTGTTGTATCGTGTTGTAGTTATTTCAATCCTAGAAAATGTTCCCGTATAAAAAAAAAAAAAAATAAATGAATAAATAAAAAAAATTCTGCTCTTCTCATTGACCGTGATAGGCCTATGTAGGGCGTCATCCGTTTTCTTTGCTCGTTTTCCTATCTGCTAACCATTTTGATGAAGCAGTTAACCGGACTTTTTGACACCGGTTTGGTCGGGACAACTCCCCAGTTGCCTTGGGGTTTCGACGTGCGGAGGGAAGCAAGTTGCGCACTGGACCAACGTACGTCGACGATGTCGTCCGAACCACAGGCATCATACACTCAGCACGTGCAGCCTGGACTGCCAATCCCCGGGTCTCCTGGCTTCCCGTGTCCCTGGAGACGTTATCCAAGCCACCACGCCATTTTGCCAACAATGTTAATCCGCGGACAGGTTGCACACCAAAAATTAATGCGACAAGGCTGTGCGTAAGGAATCGAGTATTTCACAGTCTGGCGCAGTTTGCTTGTTTTGAGAATTTCTAACCGTGTCTGAAAGTTGATTCTTCTCGTTTACTTTCATATGGCCATCACGGTACAAACCAGGTGGTTCCAAGCAGACAGACTGAAATCAAAGGAATGGGACTATTTGGGAGGAACCAGCTGGCGCGAGGATAGGGCCACGGGTGAGTGCGAAAGGCCTGAAATGTGACGTCAACTAAGGGGAAGGTCATGGATTTGAAGATTCCATGTAATGCCATCGGTGAAAATCCCCCAAAACAAGGGAAATGATTGGTGGGGAGTTGTTCTCTTGATCAATAAACCGTTTAACATCAAATGCTGACCAAACTTATAGCAGGCCTGAAAACGCTTACATGGATTATATAGTGATTTAGTCCAAAATCCTAACTGTGGCGTGTGGCAACATCTCCTCCACCGCCGTGGTTTCTTTAACCTGTGCTATCTGCTCGCCGCACTTGCCGGCGGGACGTCACTTCCGTTGTCGTTTCATCCGAAAGACCAACAACCAGCCCACCGCTCCAGATCTAACAGAAGAGGAGAGGTAACCCTACCTTGCCCCCATCCCCACCTCCATCCCTCCTACCCCCCCCCCTCCCTTTTCCCCGGTGTGGGAATCGAGCTTCGGACGTTGAATTTTTTAGAGATGAGAACCAGCCGCTGTGTCAAACTGAAGAGATGGATGAACCAGCCGCTATGTCAAACTGAAGAGATGGATGAACCAGCCGCTGTGTCAAACTGGAGAGATAGATGAACCAGCCGCTGTGTCAAACTGAAGAGATGGATGAACCAGCCGCTGTGTCAAACTGAGAGATGGATGAACCAGAACCAGCTGGATGTGTCAAACTGAAGAGATGGATGAACCAGCCGCTATGTCAAACTGAAGAGATGGATGACCACCAGCCGCTGTGTCAAACTATGAAACTGGAGAGATGGATGAACCAGCCGCTATGTCAAACTGAAGAGATGGATGAACCAGCCGCTATGTCAAACTGGAAGAGATGGATGAACCAGCCGCTATGTCAAACTGAAGAGATGGATGAACCAGCCGCTATGTCAAACTGAAGAGATGGATGAACCAGCCGCTATGTCAAACTGAAGAGATGGATGAACCAGCCGCTATGTCAAACTGAAGAGATGGATGAACCAGCCGCTATGTCAAACTGAAGAGATGGATGAACCAGCCGCTATGTCAAACTGAAGAGATGAGAGATGGATGAACCAGCCGCTATGTCAAACTGAAGAGATGGATGAACCAGCCGCTATGTCAAACTGAAGAGATGGATGAACCAGCCGCTATGTCAAACTGGAGAGATGGATGAACCAGCCGCTATGTCAAACTGAAGAGATGGATGAACCAGCCGCTATGTCAAACTGAAGAGATGGATGAACCAGCCGCTGTGTCAAACTGAAGAGATGGATGAACCAGCCGCTATGTCAAACTGGAGAGATGGATGAACCAGCCGCTGTGTCAAACTGAAGAGATGGATGAACCAGCCGCTATGTCAAACTGGAGAGATGGATGAACCAGCCGCTATGTCAAACTGGAGAGATGGATGACCAGAACCAGCGCTGTGTCAAACTGAAGAGATGGATGAACCAGCCGCTATGTCAAACTGAAGAGATGGATGAACCAGCCGCTGTGTCAAACTGGAGAGATGGATGAACCAGCCGCTGTGTCAAACTGAAGAGATGGATGAACCAGCCGCTGTGTCAAACTGAAGAGATGGATGAACCAGCCGCTGTGTCAAACTGAAGAGATGGATGAAACCAGCCGCTGTGTCAAACTGAAGAGATGGAGAACCAGCCGCTGTGTCAAACTGAAGAGATGGATGAACCAGCCGCTGTGTCAAACCGCTGTGTCAAAAACTGCAGCCGCTGTGTCAGAGAGATGGATGAACCAGCCGCTGTGTCAAACTGAAGAGATGGATGAACCAGCCGCTGTGTCAAACTGGAGAGATGGATGAACCAGCCGCTGTGTCAAACTGAAGAGATGGATGAACCAGCCGCTGTGTCAAACTGAAGAGATGGATGAACCAGCCGCTGTGTCAAACTGAAGAGATGGATGAACCAGCCGCTGTGTCAAACTGAAGAGATGGATGAACCAGCCGCTGTGTCAAACTGGAAGAGATGGATGAACCAGCCGCTGTGTCAAACTGAAGAGATGGATGAACCAGCCGCTATGTCAAACTGGAGAGATGGATGAACCAGCCGCTATGTCAAACTGAAGAGATGGATGAACCAGCCGCTATGTCAAACTGGAGAGATGGATGAACCAGCCGCTATGTCAAACTGAAGAGATGGATGAAACCGCTATGTCAAACTGAAGAGCTGTGTCTATGTCAAACTGAAGAGATGGATGAACCAGCGCTATGTCAAACTGAAGAGATGGATGGACCAGAACCATGCCGCTGATGTCAAACTGAAAGCCGAGATGTCAAACTGAAACCATGAAGCGCTATGTCAAACTGAAGAGATGGATGAACCAGCGCTGTGTCAAACTGAAGAGATGGATGAACCAGCGCTATGTCAAACTGAAGAGATGGATGAACCAGCGCTATGTCAAACTGAAGAGATGGATGGAGCGCTATGTCAAAACTGAAGAGATGGATGAACCATGTCAAACTGAAGCTATGAAGAGCGTTATGTCAAACTGAAGAGATGGATGAACCTGCCGCGTTATGTCAAACGGATGAAAGCCGCTGTGTCAAACTGAAGAGATGGATGAACCAGCGCTATGTCAAACTGAAGAGATGGAGAGCGCTGTCAAACTGAAGAGATGGATGAAGCGCTATGTCAAACTGAAGAGATGGATGGAGCGCTATGTCAAACTGAAGAGATGGATGGAGCGCTATGTCAAACTGAAGAGATGGATGGAGCGCTATGTCAAACTGAAGAGATGGATGAAGCCTGCCTATGTGTCAAACTGAAGAGATGGATGAACCTGCCGCTATGTCGAACTGAAGAGATGGATGAAGCGCTATGTCGAACTGAAGAGATGGATGAACCAGCCGCTATGTCGAACTGAAGAGAAGGATGAACCAGCGTTGTGTCAAACTGAAGAGATGGATGAATCAGCCACTACGTCAAACTGAAGAGATGGGTGAACCAGCCGAACTCAAAACTGTTTGGGGCAAAACGTGCGGTTGATTCAGCCGCTCCAAGTTCCATTGTAAGCCTGTAGAGATAACCTCAGAAGTTTTCAACTGGATCGCCCCCTCCACCTTCTCTCCCGATCCCTACCTCTATCCCTCCCTTCCTCTTCCTACTCGTCTCTTCTTCTTCTTCTTCTTCTTCTTCCTCTTCTTTCTCCTCCTTCTTCTCCTTCTCCTCCGCTCCTCCTCCTCCTCCTCCTCCTCTTCTTCTTGTTCTTCCTCTTTCTTCTGCTGCAAGTTTTCCATCGTTCATCTTCCCCTCTCTCGTCAAACTCAGCGAAAAAAAAAAAAAAAAAAAAAAAAAAACGCCGGCCTTCGTGCGAGCACCCATGTAGCGCGCGCGTACGTGCGTGCGTGCGTGCGTGCATGCGTGCGTGTGTGTGTGTGTGTGTGAAATGCTTTCATCTGTTGAAGTGTTGTCCTTATAAACAGGTAATGAAGGAACCACAGCACTTAAAGAAAGACACAACACTCTGCTGGATGGAACGAGGGTGGCACGTTGGGAGGAGGGAGAAGGGGAGAAAAAAGAGAGAGAGAGAGAGAGAGAGAGAGAGAGAGAGAGAGGAGAAGGAGGGAGAGAGAGGGGGGCGAAGGGAGGGAGGGAAGGACAAGAGAGAGACAGAGAGACAGACCAGACAGACAGACAGAGAAGGTGTTGGGAATAGGCGAGGGGAAGAAAGCTACTAGAGAGCAATAAAAGAATAAAAACAAGGAGAGCATCTTTACCGGATTATTACTATTTTAGTCCCCCCCCCCCCCCCACGGTGTGTGTGTGTGTGGTGTGTGGGTGTGTGTGTGTGTGTGTTGGTGTGTGTGTGTGTGTGGTGTTGGTCTTTATTTTTTAAACGGCTATATCCACTATCGTGATATTAGACAAGTGTGTGTGTGTGTGGTGTATGGTGTGTGTGTGGTGTGTGTGTGTGTGGTGTGTGTGTGGTGTGTGTGTGTGTGTGTGTTGTGCGTTGTGTACTCCACGTTGCGTGCGTGTGTTGCTTGGGGTGTGTGTATGCATGTGGTGTGTTGTGTGTGTTTGTTGTGGTGTTTTTGTGCGTTGTGTTTATATATGGGTGTGTGTGTGTGTGTGAGTGTGTGTGTTTGTTGGGTGTGTGTGGGTGTGTTGTGGTGTGTGTGTGTGCGGAGTGTACGTGGTGGAGTGCTGGGTGAGTGTGTTGTGTGTGTGTGTGCGTGTGTGTGTGGTGTGTGTGTGTGTCTGTGTGTGCGTGTTGTGTGTATGTGTGTGTGTTTTGCGTGCATGTGCATGTGTGCGTGTTTGTGTGCGAGGGTATTGTGCCGTGCGTGCGTGCGTGCGCGCCCGCGCGCGCGCGCGCGCAATATGTGTGTTGTATGTGTGTGTGTGTCTGTGGTATTGTGCTTTTGATCTGTTATTGGGAACGGAAGTGTTGTCCTTCCAGGAAACGGATTATGAGAGAAGGAACGACTGCAGAGGAAGAAGGAAGGCAACTCTCCCGAGAGGGAGGGGGAGAGTAGAGAGTGAGGGAGAGAGAGAGGAGAGAGAAGGGAGAGAGAGAAGTTCCGACGAGGAGAGAGAGGGTGGGGGGGGCCCCGCCGCCCCCCCCGGACACCGGGCCCCGCCCCCCGGGCGACCACATACATATACACACACACGAGCGCGCGAGCGCACACCCGCGCACCATTTATCAGGAAAAGACTCTGTAACATCTTCCAAGCGTTTCTTCTTGGCCCGAAAATTGAACTAAAACTTCCCTTGGGCGCGGTGATTCCCTGTTTTTGTTTGGTTTTGCCACAGGTGAATATGCCTTTAAGTGCGGCGGCGCGCGGCGCTCGTTGTTTGTATGTGTGTGTGTGTGTGTGGTGTGGTGCGGTGCGTGTGTTGTTCTGTGAGTGCGTGCGCGCGCACTCAGTGTGATGTGATGGTGTGTGTGTGTGTGTGTTGTGTGTGTGGTTGTGGCTTGTGTGTTTTTGGTTGTGGTCCTTAAAACTAGATTAATTTCGATCTCTGCTTAGGGTCTCCCCTTTTACATTTTTTTGTTACACAAAACATCAGGAGCAGCATCTCTTCATCCTATAAAAAAAAAGTTCTCGTCTGGGTCTTTCAAGTTCTCAACCCTACCAATGTGTGATCAACCATGGCCACCAACTCCTTTCCCTCCCCAGCACCCCTCCCCCCCCCCCCCTCTTCTCTCTCTCTCTCGCTCTCTCTCTCTCTCTCTCTCTCTCTCTCTAATAAACTTCATCACATTTCGACCTAAGGGTTAGTTGGCTTTATAACCGCAAGCGAGGGAGTTGTTGATGAAAAACAAGTCGGTGGTGTTGCCTCAATGTACCAATCGTGGTGAAACCGACGAAACCGAAAACGGAAGAAGTCATTTCTTCATTCTACTGCACAGCTTGGCAAGATAGCCGAAAGCACAATGTACTGTGCTTGACTCCTTATTCTTATAATACGGCAGAATCATATGGCAAATAGTTTTGTGGAGCAAGAACAATGAAAAACGTGACGATAGATCTAGCAAATCATCTCACAGCAAGCGTGAACATTAGAAAAAAAAAGAATATTGAAAGAAACAAAGTAGAGATGAATCTAATCATTGAACTGCTTTTCGAGACGATCCGCTGTGCCTTGTGCCTGTATGGGCATAAGTGTGTTTATGAGGGGGGTGGATCTGAGGTAGGGGCGGGGGTGGGGGAAAGGGTGAATGAGGGAGCCAAGTTGTCGGAATGAGTTGTGGGGCTTGGGGTGGCAGGGAGGGGAGAAGGAATGGGTGAGGTGAGCGATCAGGTTTCACTGAGTTATGTTGTCAAACCATGCCCCCTGTGTCGAAAGCGCTTAACTGCTGAATGGACAATGAAATATTTTCATTGTCATTTGTCAGTGTCGTTCATTCTCTCTCTCTTCTCTCTGTGAAAATTGCATAAGCCGACCTAATTTCATCGCTCTGGCAGGAACTGTGGTCACAACTCTCACAACAGTGGTTTTCTAAGTTGAAATAAAATCCCAACGATTCCAAGCACCATCTCTGGAACTTGGACTTCGCGGCGTTTCGTCTTCACTTCCAAACCTCAGAATCCTTTATGAACGACCGCATTCACAGCAGAGACACATCACAGCACTCGACGCAAGAGCACACAGACTTACACACACACACCACACACACACACACACACACCACACACACATTTATATGTTGTGCGTGCGTGCGTGCGTGCGCGCGCGCGCGCGCGTGTGTGTGTTGTGTGTGTGTGTGTGTGTGTGTTGTGGTGTGTGGTGTGTGAGTGTAGACAGAGAGAAGAGAGAGAGAGAGAGACAGAGAAAGGGTGACAGAGAGGAGGGAGAGAGACATATAGAGACTAAGAGAGAGAGAGAGAGAGAGAGAGAGAGAGGAGAGAGAGAGAGAGAGAGAGAGACAGAGAGAGAGAGAGACATAGAGATAGAGAGACAGACAGAGAGAGAGAGAGAGAGGGAGGTTTTTTCATTTTTGGGCAGCAACCACTGTTTTCCTTTTTGATCAAATGTTCAGTGTCTCTAGCCATCACTGATTTCACTTTTTTTTTTCGCAACCCTCTTCCCCCTCCCCATTTCCCTCCCTCCCGGACTACTTCCTTCCCTCGCCAACTCCCCCCCCCTCCCCCCTCCATCCCTTCCCCTCCACCCTGGTCTTCCCCCGCCCACTTTCCTGTTTTCCCACCTGTATCAAGTTTCTTTATTGATGTTTGTGATTCTCTCGTGTCGTGTCGGATTAAGTAAACAGTATTTACATGGATATATTTTCCTTTTTTTTTTTTTCTTTCAAATTCAAATTGCTTTGCAGATGCAGGATGGTTGTAGGAACTGCGCAAAATTCATCAAATATCATTACCCCCCCTCCCGCCCTCCCTCCCTCCCTCTCTCTCCTCTCTCCGCCCTCTCTCTCTCTCTAGTCCTCTCTCGTCCTCTCTCTCTCTCTCTGTATGTGTGTGTGTATATGTGTGTCTGGTCTGTCTGTCTGTCTGTCGGTCCCGTCGTCTCTCACAGACAGACAGAACGGACTGACCAGAGAGACAAGTGAGAGAGAGAATGTGTGTGTTGTGAACAAATAATCACAGTGATTCTACTCACTTTTTAGCGGGTGAAAAGACCCCCTACGAACATAGGAACAGAGGACAGTAACCATACATCCCTCAGTCTGCTGAATGTAAGTATGTATACAGACACGCTTCTTCGCCAGCGTAGGGGCGGTCTGGTCAATGGTGACGTAAGAACCACTACGCTTTACCAGTATATCCAGACATTCACCGAGGTGACAGCCTCACGTGAAAACGACCACCGTTACAGACAGGATTGAGCACGACACTGAGATGGCAGTCTGCTGCAACAGTTGGAGGGAATGGAGTTTCTATGTAGAGATGATAATCTTGAACGCATCAACAAAAGATTGTCACAGATCCTCCTGTGTGCGTGTGTGCGTGCGTGCGTGCATGCCCTGTGTGTGTGTGTGTGTGTGTTTGTGTGTGTGTGTGTGTGTGTGTGCGCGTGTGTGTGTGTGAGAGAGAGAGAGAGAGAGAGAGAGAGAGAGAGAGCGAACTCAGACCTCAAACTCAGAAAACCTTTATTCGATCAAGGGTTGAGATTTTTGGGCAGAAGCTGTTCTTCCGATCTGTCCTTGCTAAAGCCATGATTACAAAGAGATTTAAAGAAAAAAAGGAAAGAAAATACATAAATGAAAATGAAAAGTAAGAGAGAAAACGAAAAAAGAACATGATAGGCTCACAGGATTATGGAGGTCATCACACACACACACACACACACACACACACACACACACACACACACACACATTTGTATGCAAAGGCTTGACGAAAGCACGAAGAGAGCGAGAGAGAGCGAGAAGGAAAGAAAGAGAGACAGACAGACAGACAGACAGGAAGACAGACAGAGAGATAGAGACAGACACAGAGAAACAAAAGAGAGGCAGAGACAGACTAGAGAGACTAGCGTTTCCTGTTTCCTGTTTTAATATTACACTAACTTGGATGATGCATCTAAAGCTCAAAATCATCAAGAAAACGACGAAAG
>JADBJO010002179.1:51222-71222 GCA_016801955.1 Conus betulinus
CAAAAAAAATAGATCACATTTAACATTTAGGACAGTACAAAGAACGAAGAGAGACTTATCTGATGTCCATGTGGTGTGCTGTGAAGAATGGCCGCCAGAAGGAAATGACAGAGGGGATTATGGGAGAGGAAAACGAGGGGGTGGGGGGTGGGGTGGGGGGTGGGGGGTGCGTGGAGGGAGGGGAGGAGTGAGGCGATGGGGTTGTGTAATTAGTTTAGTGGGGTGGTGTGGTATATGTGACGGTTGTGGTTCAGATGGATTGATAATAATGCTAAGAGGGGGAAGGGGGGGGGGGGGGTGTTGATATATATATATATAATATGAAAAAAAAATTATATATGTATATATATATATGTATGTATGTATGTATATATATGTGTATATATATATATATATAATATATATATATATATATATATCTATATATATGTATATATATAGAAGTCACACTCACACACATACACACACACACACGCGCAACAGTATTAAGGGTGAGTTATGATGGTAATGAGACTAACTGTGGAAGGTTGTCACACATATTCAGTCACTGAAAATACTCCCATCCAGTGAACACCTTCATACTGCACTATACATGGAAATGAAGAAGCTGATCAATTGACAAAAGAAGGAGGACAGCAGCCCCAACTGTAAAAGGTAGCCTCCTTGGAATAATCAGAAGTATTTCCAAGGAGACAAATAGGAGGATGACTTGAGCAGCACCCAGACTTCAACAAGAGGGATGCATACTACCGGATGCCCAGATCAGACCAAGTGAACATTGGGAGACCCAGGATGGGGCTCTCCAGACTTTAACATCACAGGTCCACTATATTCCACACCTGTGAGAAATCAATCTATCAATGCAGTACAACCCCAGAGACAGCGGAACATTCCCAGCTAAACCCAAACTAGAAACCTAGCCTGCCAACTCACCAATGAGTGCAAAACCTCACTGACCACTGGAGGGTCTTCACCATACAGCAGCCTCCGTCAGTACCTCCAGGACTCCTACCTAAGTCAACGAAGAAGAAGACCATCATTGTGGGACTGAGAACAGGGTGCTCCAGACTGTCACATCACATCTCCACAATATTCTACACTGGCGAGTCTTCAATTCATCCATGCCGCCCCAGTGACAGCGGAACATTCCCAGCGGCACCATAAGTGGAAACCTGGCCTGCCACCACACAATGGGTGCAAAAACTTTACTGACCACTAGAGGACCCTCACCATGCTGCAGCCTTTGCCAGTACCTCCAGGATTCCTGCCTAAGTGAACGGAGAAGACCTTTCTATGGGTGCTGTTGATCTCACTTGATCATCACCCATCAGTGACTGATTAATGAAAGTTTTTTTTTTAGTATATATATATATATATATGTGTGTGGTGTGTGTGTGTGTGTGTGTGTGTGTGTGTGAATATGTGTGACAACTCCACAGTTAGTCTCATTACCATCATAACTCGCCCATTCAACCAACATCAGCACATTAACACCAACACATTATTTCACCTGTTACAGTAAACATCATCCCACAGCATTGTTTACTTTTTCAACAGCACTATTGTTTGTATGAACCTCCCACCCCCCCCACCTCATAGTGGATGGAGATATATGAGGTCTCCTTCTCTTGCCGGCCCCCCCCCCCCCCCCCCCCCCCCACACACACACACACTACACTCCTCCTCCCACCCACACCCTCCTTTTTTTAAATTACAGTTACTCTCATTGTATTCTTCTACTTATTTATTATATAATTACTAGCACTATCATTACTACTATTACCATCCCTTATATATATATATATATATAAAAACATAAATTCCAAGGATAAGTACCGAGCACCATTCCAGCAACTTACAGAGCAGCTAGGTGTTGCAATGACTGCAAGAAATATTGAATTATAAACAAAGCTTGCTCTTATGTCTCAGATTGTAGAAATAGGGGGGTGATAAGCCTTCATATCTGCAGTGGTAGATGATTCTGCCTAACTGACAGTATGTGCTTGATAGTGTGAATGGGGAATAAATAAATGCTTCTCAAAATGAACCTTCAGCAAGCTTATAGTCTCCAAAGCGGGAGACCATCTCCCATGGGGAGGAAGCTCACTAACATATAACTCCTGGTCAGATACCGATATTTCGAAACCTGATTGTTTCTCCTCAGTGACCGCGGAAAGTGGTAATTTGACTCCTCTGCCTTTTCGGTTTTAAAGAAGAATGCTATACCAGAAAAAGGCTGTGTGCAATACCGTAGTATGTTTGTTGAGTTTTCAAAAAACCAAGCAAAGGTGCCACCTAAGAAGCAAAAGAAAATCATGAAAGAGCACATAACATATATATATATATATATATATATATATATATATTATATATATATATATATATATACATATATGTAATTTTTTTCATATAATATATAAACAAATATATATATCTCAACCCCCCCCCCCCCCTTTCCCCCCCTCTTAGCATTATTATCAATCCATCTTAACCACAACGTCACATATACCACACCACACCACTAACTACACTAACCACACAACCCATCGCCTCTCTCCTCCCTCCCTCCACCCTCTCCCCCCCCCCCCCCCCCCCCCCTTTTCCTCTCCTATAATCCCCTCTGTCATTTCCTTCTGGCGGCCATTCTTCACAGCACACCACATGGACATCAGGTAAGTCTCTCTTCGTTCTTTGTACTGTCCTGAATGTTAAATGTGATCTATTTTTTTTGCTTGAAGAAGACCCAAGAGGTCGAAATGCATCGTGTCTTGTCCTGTGCTTTGTTTGTCAATGTCTTGGCGGCAACTAACCCCCCCCACTCTTTCTAAATTCTGTTGAGATGCCGTACATGTCGCCGGTTTCTGTATCCCCTTTCTCTTTCTGTCCTTCACATGAAAGCATAGACCCCACACATACACATGTCGCCCGTTTCTGTATCCCTTTCTCTTTCTGCCCATCACATGAAAGCATAGACCCCACACCTACATCACGTTAAATTTCAATATCAAATCGACATTTGAAGCGCATTTAAAATTGTCTCCCTTACTTTCTCTGGCGGGGTCATAATGCACATCTCTCTCTCTCTCTCTCTCTCTCTCTCTTGATGCTTTTCTTATAGCTTTCAACACTGTAATCCCTGTATAGAGCGAGGACGAGTTGGTAAACATATGAATTTTTATCTATCGTCATTGAAAAAACAAAACCATTTTACACCCTCTCTCTCTCTCACTCTCTCTCTCTCTCTATCTCCCCCCTCCCCCCCGCGTCTCTCTCTCTCTCTCTCTCTCTCTCTCTCTCCTCTCTCTCTCTCTCTTCTCTCTCTCTCTCTCTCTCCCTCTCTCTCCTCTCCTCTCTCTCTCTCTCCTCTCCCCTCCCCTCTCTCTCTCTCTCTCTCTCTCCTCTCTCTCTCTCTCTCTCCTCTCTCTCTCTCTCTCACTCTCTCTCTCTGTCCGGACTCAGCAGCAAGCTCCGCCCACTCCAGCCGTCAGCTGAACCGCCATTTGTCTCAGTGAGGCAGACAAACCGTTTGGCCCTGGAGTCCTGCGAGGAAGGGATGTTTCTATTACGGTGACTTACTGCGCCATTTACTTGATGGAGTTTGGAGAGCAGCACTTCTGATTGCTTTAGTTACCGGTAAAAAGACGTTACTATTTTTGGCACATTGGGGAGAAAACAGTGGTTGTAGCCTAAATGATGACAAAACATGTCTTGTCAGACCTCTGGCTTTTAAAGCTAACATTTTTCTTCTTCCTTAATAACAACAAACAAACAAACAAACAAATCAAAAAACAAACAAGAAACAAGAAAAAAAAAAAAAAACACGTGGATTTTAAACGGAAAGAAGCTGAAATAGAAATTCGATTGCATAAACTTCTCCTCTCTCTTCATATCTGTCTGTTCTTATTCGTACAAGTTTTGATATATAGTGTCGGGTTACGTGATTGGCTGAAGTCTGTCAACTACGTTGCGATTGGTAGAAAATGCTGTCGGCATTCACCTGTGGTTAGATCGCACAGGGTTGTGCCCGTGTAGAGAACAAGAGAGAGAGAGGAGGTGGAAGGGGTGGAAGTAGGTGATTGGGGAGTGTGGTGGTGTGTGGGGGGGGGTGGGGGGGGGGGGGGGGGTGTGTGGGGGGGGTTGGGGGGGGGGGGGTGGGGGGGGGGGGGGGGGGGGGGGATGGGGGGGGGGGGGGTATCTCCGGGGGGGGGTGGGGGGGGAGGGGGGGAGTGGGGGGGGGAGGGGGGGGGGGGGGGGGGGGGGAGGAGAAAAGATGAAATGGCGTAACGGGCACGTTGAAAACTCCCTCCCAACTGCTAGAAGGTAACGGCAGCGGACAGATCACGACATATATCATGATATTTATACATTTATCAGAGAGAGAGAGAGAGAGAGAGAGAGAGAGAGAGAGAGAGAGAGAGAGAGAGAGAGATTTTTTTGTTCATTAATAGGCCTTTGCCCCTTATGGAAAGGGTGCACCTAAACAATCATTCCAAAATCATGTTGATAGTATTATCGATCAGCTTAATACATCAAAAGTACAAACGCAGATTCTAACATAAACGCGTTATGTAGATGAATGGCGGGATATTTAGTAGTTGTTCTTTCATTTTTTGTTTAATGTTGGAAGTAAATTTAGTCGAAAAAGACTTGGATATTTATTGTACATTGAAGAGAGAGACAGGGAGAGATGATGGAGGAGGGAGGCCCACGTGATGATTTCTCTGCTACGTTACTACTTAGGTATGTGTGGCGTGTGTGTGTGTGTGTGTGTGTGTGTGTGTGTGTTGTGTGTGTGTGTGTGTGTGTGTGATGTGCGCGCGCGCGCGCGCGCGCGCCGTGCGCGTGTTGGCGCATGTGTGCGTTGTTTGCGTGCATGCGTGTATATGTGTCATTGTTCGTGTATGTACGTGTGTGTGTGTATGCGCGTGCGTGCGTGTGTGTGTGTGTGTGTTGTGTGTGTGTGTGTGTGTGTGTGTGTGCGCGCGCGCGCATGCGCGTGTGTACATATTTGTATGTGCACGCGTGTCATAGGATCATTCGTAGGCCATTATGTGTGATTTATCGGCGGTTCACCATTTTGTGATATACACAGAAATGACACTGGGCACACCGTCCATTAGCGGCAGACTGACCATTTTCTTCCTGACCCCCACACCGCCCTCCACTCTACTCCGTCCCCATCTTCCCGACCGTTCTCACATTTACAGATCAGGACTTTCTGATTTTTTTTTCTTCTTTCTTTCTTATTGGCTCCCCCACCCCCACCCCCCCCACCTGTAAACCTCGCCTGTGCCTCACAGTCTGCCCCCCCCCCCCCCCCCTCCCCCATGCCCCACCAGGTCACACGATGAGAAAAAAAATTCGATGGCTGAAAACTCGATCTCCAGAGAGGGGGAATTACGTGAGCAGGATCATGTGATATCGATTTATCTGTTTGTCAGTCTGTCTGTCTGTGTGTCTGTCTGTTAGCTGTTGGTTGGTGGGTCAGTCGGTCGGTCTGACTGTTCGTCTTTCCCCGTACATCCGCTCCTGTGTCCATTCATCCATCATCAGATCTGTCTATATGTTAATCTATCTGTCTGTCGGTCTGTCTGTCTGTCTATCTGTCTCTCGATCTGTCTGTCTATCTATCCATCCATCCATCTATCTGATTGTCTATCAACATGTCTGTATTTCTGTCCATGTTTCCTGTTTCAATATCTTATCTCAACCCATCTCAGCTCAGCGTATCTCAGCTCAGCTCAGCTCAGCTCAGCTCAGCTCAGCTCAGCTCAGCTCAGCTCAGCTCACCTCACCTCACCTCACCTCATCTCAGCTCATCTTATCTCATCTCAGCTCAGCTGAGCTCAGCTCATCTCAGCTCAGCTCATCTCATCTCAGCTCAGCTCAGCTCAGCTCAGCTCAGCTCAGCTCAGCTCAGCTCACCTTATCTCATCTCAGCTCAGCTCAGCTCATCTCAGTTCATCTCATCTCAGTTCATCTCATCTCAGCTCAGCTCAGCTCATCTCATCTCAGCTCATCTCATCTCATCTCAGCTCAGCTCAGCTCAGCTCAGCTCAGCTCAGCTTATCTCAGCTCAGCTCAGCTCAGCTCAGCTCAGCTCAGCTCAGCTCAGCTCAGCTCAGCTCAGCTTATCTCAGCTCAGCTCAGCTCAGCTCAGCTCATCTGATCTCAGCTCAGCTCAGCTCAGCTCAGCTCAGCTCAGCTCAGCTCATCTTATATCATCTCAGCTCAGCTCCTCTTATCTCAGCTCATCTCATCTCAGCTCATCTCATCTTATCTCAGCTCATCTTATCTCAGCTCATCTCATCTCAGCTCAGCTCAGCTCAGCTCATCTCAGCTCATCTCATCTCATCTCAGCTCATCTCAGCTCATCTCATCTAATCTCAGCTCAGCTCAGCTCAGCTCATCTTATCTCATCTCTCATCTCATCTCATCTCAGCTAATCTAATCTTATCCTGCTCAGTTCATCTCATCTTATCTCATCTCAGCTCAGCTCATCTTATCTCAGCTCATCTCAGCTCAGCTCATCTTATCTCAGCTCAGCTCAGCTCAGCTCAGCTCAGCTCAGCTCATCTCATCTCATCTCATCTCAGCTCAGCTCAGCTCAGCTCATCTCATCTTATCTCATCTCATCTCAGCTCAGCTAATCTAATCTTATCCTGCTCAGTTCATCTCATCTCATCTCAGCTCAGCTCAGCTCATCTCATCTCATCTTATCTCATCTCAGCTCAGCTCATCTCATCTTATCTAAGCTCATCTCAGCTCAGCTCATCTCATCTCATCCAGTTCAGCTCAGCTCAGCTCAGCTCATCTTATCTCATCTCAGTTCAGCTTAGCTCAGCTCAGCTCAGCTCAGCTCAGCTCATCTTATCTCAGCTCAGCTCAGCTCAGCTCATCTCATCTCAGCTCAGCTCAGCTAATCTTATCTCAGCTCAGCTCAGCTCAGCTCAGCTCAGGTCAGGTCAGGTCAGGTCAGGTCAGGTCAGGTCAGGTCAGCTCAGCTCATCTTATCTCATCTCAGCTCAGCTCAGCTCAGCTCAGCTCATCTTATCTCAGCTCAGCTCAGCTCATCTTATCTCAGCTCATCTTATCTCAGCTCATCTCATCTCATCTCAGCTCAGCTCAGCTCAGCTCAGCTCAGCTCATCTCAGCTCAGCTCAGCTCATCTCATCTCATCTTATCTCAGCTCAGCTCAGCTCATCTCATCTCATCTCATCTCATCTTATCTCATCTCAGCTAATCTAATCTTATCCTGCTCAGTTCATCTCATCTCATCTCATCTTATCTCAGCTCAGCTCAGCTCATCTTATCTCAGCTCAGCTCAGCTCAGCTCAGCTCAGCTCAGCTCAGCTCATCTTATCTCATCTTATCTCAGCTAATCTAATCTTATCCTGCTCAGTTCATCTCATCTCATCTCAGCTCAGCTCATCTCATCTTATCTCATCTCAGCTCATCTCATCTTATCTTAGCTCATCTCATCTTATCTCAGCTCAGCTCATCTTATCTCATCTCATCTCATCTAATCTCATCTCAGCTCATCTCATCTCATCTTATCTCAGCTCAGCTCATCTGACCTGATCTGATCTGATCTTATCCTATAATGTCTTATCTTATCTATAGATGTATGTATGTATGTGTACGTATGTGTGTATGTATATAGATGTGTGTGTACCTCTTCTGTCTGTCTACCTGTCTGTCTGTCTTTCAGTCTGTCCGTTCTTCTGTCCGTATGTCTTATCTTCATCTGCCTACCTATCTTCCTGTCTGTCCTTCTGTCTATCTTTCTGCCTTCTTATCTTGTCTTAACTATCTATCTATCAATCTATCTCTCTGTCTTTCTGACTACCAAATGGCTGTTTTTATTTCAACTGAAAGCACTCAGCAGATTGCTTAAGTACAGTGCTAAGAACCTCAGGAATAAAAAGACTCGATCCCTGCTGTGAAGACTTGTTTTTTTGTGTGGCTTTTTGTGTGCCTACTTCTTTTCTCGATTTGCTCGACAGGTAATTTCGTTTTTGTCAAGGACTCAGGCCACAATATTTACTGTAAGTAACGTCGGTGTTTGACGTTGGGGTTGTTGACACAAGTTAAACATCGTTGTCGTCATTTCTGATGGAGATTACATTTACCAGTCGAAAATTCGATTTACAGACACAGATCACCAGTGATAGTGAGTGCTTGTGTAGTGAATGCTTGTGTAGCTCAGTGCTTCTGGTCAGTACAACACGAAGCTGTTTTGGCTTGACCTGAAGTACTGAAAATACAACACGAACAAGCAATCAACCAGAACACACACACACACACACACACACACACACACACACACACACACACACACACACGCACGCACGCACGCACGCACGCACGCACGCACGCACGCACGCACGCACGCACGCACGCACGCAACACACACAGAGAAACAAACAACCAACCAACCCAATAAGTGTTCTTGATGTGAAATCAGAGGCTTTTTCAAAATCTGTGAATGCAAACTACAGCTTATGATTGTTTGCAACTTATATTCTGTATAGCTGTCATTAAGGTGAACATATGTCTATTGAAAGGGTCACAGAGAGAGAGAGAGAGAGAGAGAGAGAGAGAGAGAGAGAGAGAGAGAGAGAGAGAGGAATATATACATACAAAGACAGACAGACAGACAGACAGAGAGGATGTACACATACAGACAAAGACCGGCAGACAGACAGACAGAGGCACTGCAAGCAGGCGGGAGAGGAAGGGCAGTATGGTAGGGGGACAAAACAAAGAAACTGACAGAGGTAATCGTTCACAACACACACACACACACACACCACACCCCCCTCCAACCACCACCACCCCGCCCCTGCTCAGTTTCAGGGCGGGCTGTCAATCAGCTGTCAGTCAGATAGTGTCCAACACAGCCGATAGCTTACTGCACGTCTGTGAGGGGAATGGGGTGGAGGGAAGAAGGGACACTCGCTCGCGGGTGGTGGTGGCGATTGTGGTGGCGGTGGTGGCGGCGGTAGAAGTGAGGGGGGAGTAGGGGCAGTGGTTGTTGTGGTGATGATGGCTGTGGCTTGTGTCTGTGTTGAAGGGGGGGGAGAAAGGTGTGTGTGATATCACACCGGCAGTGGAAAGTACTGTAAGACTGAAACTACACACGTGTTGTTGTTGTTCAGATATTGTATGTATGGCGGATTTCCTCTGTCTCCCAGCAGGCTGGTCCCCGATTTGTTCTGTTTTGTTTTGTTTTGTTCTTATTTGTCCGTTTTTGTTTCTATGTGTTTGTCTGTCTCTCTTTGTTTCTGTATCTGTCGGTCTGTCTTTCTGTCTACCTGCTTGCCTGCCTTTATTCCTTTCTGCCTGTCTGTCTCTCTCTCTGCCTCTGTGTCTGTGTCTGTCTCTCTCCCCCTTTCCCACTCTTCCCTCCGTCTCTGTCCGCCTTTGTCTGTTGCCCCAGTATCTGCTTGTCCATCTGTCTGTTTGTCTGCCTGTCTGTCTGTCTGTCTGTCTGTCTGTCTGTCTGTCTGTCTGTCTGTCTCTCTCTCTCTCTCTCTCTCTCTCTCTCTATCTCTCTCTCTCTCTCTCACTCTCCGTCACTAGTACGGTCTTTTGGTCTGTACGTCTATCTGTCTTTATAATCATCTCTTTCTGTCTTTGTTTGTCTGTGTGTCTGTCTATCAGCCTGTCTGTCTGTCTGTCTGTCTGTCTGTCTGTCTCTCTCTCTCTCTCTCTCTCTCTCTCTCTCTCTCTCTCTCTCTCTCTCACACACACACACACACACACACACACACACACACACACACACGCACACAATACATACATACACACATTTTTCCCACCCCCTTTCCCTCCTCTCTGCCTTTTCATACCTAGATCCATACGTCCGTCTGGCTGTCTGCCCCTCTCCCCCCCCCCCCCTCCGCACGAACATACATCATCATCCCCTCCCCCTTCCTTCCTTCACTCCCGCACCCCCCCCCCCCCCCCCCCCAACCTTCCCCCCCCCCCCCCCCCCCACCTCCCCGTCTCGGTCGTCATGTTACCAGGCCGATTTCATCCCCCGGTCTTTCCAGTGCTCATCGTTATGAAATCTCTGGGTTTACATCTCAGTTTACATCCTGGTATGACTCATACGTACTGCACCTGCGGTCTATCAGGTGTCGTCCGCTATCAGCCTCACAGGACTCAATCATAGATATGTGGTAGGGGGGGGGGGGGGATATGACTCGATCTACCCGACTACAGGGTGGCACACACAGGAAAAGGAGAGGGAGAGAGGAAGGGAGGAAGGGGGGGGGGGGAGGGGGAGGGAAGGGTGTGGAGGCGGGAGGGGAGCGGAGTGGAGTGGAGGGACAACACGCGAGGAGGTGGAATGTTTGTGTGTGTGTGTGTGCTTGCGTGTGTGCGTGCGTGTGTGTGTGTGTGTGCGTGCATGCGTGCGTGCGTGCGTGCGTGCGTGCGTGCCTGCGTGTGTGCGTGCGTGTGTGTGTGTGTGTGTGTGCGTGTGTGTGTGTGTGTGTGTGTGTGTGTGTGTGTGTGTGTGTGTGTGTGTGAGAGAGAGAGAGAGAGAGAGAGAGAGAGAGAGAGATTGCATGCCTATAACCCATTCCACCCACGCCAGCATCATTACCTCTCATTGAAAGAAAAACACACGAACCCTAATGGAAAAACGCGGTGGCCCACACCACCGAGGACCTATGGAGAGATTCCAGGGGTAACGTCTCCTCCCTCCCCCTCCCTCCTCCTCCCCCCCCCCCCCCCCCCCCCCCCCATCCCCGATTCCCGTTACTGACCACGAAGTGATGAACACACACAGAGTGACCGTCAACCTGCGGCGTCATCGGTCTCTTGCTGTTCCAGTACCATGACGGACCACTGTCACCGCCTGGCAGTTGATTGGTCCGGAGAGGAGAGAAAGAGGTTTACGTGACAGACAGACCACGTCATTTGGTTTTCGACCGTTGGCTGCCTCTGTTTGCGGTCTGCAGAGAACAGGTCGATGTGTTCCACCTGTCCGCTTCATTGTCCCCCCCTCGTGTGTGATTGGTCGAAAATTATGGCGACAGGGTTCGAAAACAAGCATGGCCCTAAGGAGTGCTGTGTGTCTGTCTCTCTTAGTCTTTGTCTGTCTGTCTGTCTGTCCGTCTGTCATCTCTCTCTCTCTCTCTCTGTCTCTCTCTCTCTCTCTCTCTCTCTCTCTCTCTCTCTGTTCGTCTGTCTAAATCTATCTGTCTGTGTATGCCTGTCTGTCTTGTATGTCAGTCTGTCTGTCTGTCTGTCTGTCTGTCTCTCCTCTCCCCCCTCCCTCCCTCCCCCCCCCCTCCCCTCTCTCTCTCTCTCTCTCTCTCTCTCTCTCAATATTGAAGTCGCGTAATCATATTTGGTCCGTCAGTACTTGTCAGCTTTATAAAAAAAAAGGGTTATTCATTTTCATCGTTTAGGTGTGAACGATCTTGCTGCCAGTTCTCCGGCACTCGCTAAAATAAACATTCTCATCACCTGTTCCATTTTTGGATGGAAGTATTCTTACGGACTGGTACATGACTAACACTGAAACAGATGGCAGGGTCGCTGAAAACATGCCTTAAACACCAACAAACACGCAGGGTACTGTCCAAGGTAACGCGTACCCAGTTTGAAAAAAAAAAACGGGTAGCTTTTCAACAAATTGATCTTCTTTACACGTTTACATACAAACAATAGAGATGAGACATGCGCTAAACAATGCTCGCAAGATGACTGTCAACAGGAGGATGTTGGGAGCATTGTTTGATGCATTGTGTACATCTGCTGTGAATGACACGTCCGTAAGGGACGGCAGGCCTGTTTGTCGAAAACACGTTCACTTTGTTTCGTACTGTGTGAAATAAGCGTTATTTCGCTCCGTAGGTTTATCTGTATGTTAGCTTCTTTTCATCACTTACTGAGCCAGATTAGCTTTTAAAGTGCTGCAGTCACTCAGACGTATGGAATCTTCTGATATGAAGTGAGTCATATAACCCGTTATTTTCTGGAACTAGTCAGTGATTAAATCTTTTCAGAAATGAAATGTTACTTTGGCTGTGATGTGTTGACTGAAGTCAGTTGTATTAAGTCTTACCTCTTAGGGAATGGCGTGAATCATATTAGCTTTTATAGCTGAAGTCAGTTAATTGTATAAACTCTTACCTCAGGGAATGGTGTGAATCATATTAGCTTTTACATGCTGAAGTCAGTTAATTGTGTTAACTCCATTCTACGGAAAAAGACGTGAATGATATCATCAGCTTTTACGTGCTCAAATACGCTAATTGTATTAATGTTAACGTTTCGGATCGTGAATCATATCAGCTTTTATGTGCTGAAATGAGCTAATTGTATCAACGCTTTAACTCTTCGGAAGTGACGTGAATCATCATCAGCTTTGCTGATGAATCACATTAGCATAGCTTTTAAGTGTCGAAATCAGTCGGACATATCAACTTGTCTGAAGTAGAGTGAATCATACTACACTTTAAGTGGTGGGGTCATTCCGTCGCTTTTAACCCTTCGTTAATGAACTGAGTCATATTACATTTATGTGTTGTAGTTAGAAAGTCGTATGTACCCAAAACTCTTCCGTGCTGTTTTCATTTGTGCCAACCCTTGCGCTCTGAAAATAAGCGTATTAATTCTTCTTCTGGTTTAACTTCATTTATATTTGCCTCAGAAATACTCTTTAGAAATAACATTAGTCTTATCAAGTCTGTGTACTGAAGTCAGTCGCATTACCTCCCTAGGGTGTATGTCAGTCGCATTCATTCATGTATACTGAAAGCACCCAGTTGTATTGATTCTTCAGAAAGGACATCAGCAGTATACTGAGCTCTTTGAATCGTTTGAACACTTTTGATGCGTTGACATCTTCATCTAAGATATGAACCGTGTGGACTCTTAGTCTCCAAGCCCAATCCTCTTAGTTTGTAATCCCTGAACTGTCCTTTTCTAGAGTTGTTTACAGCCCAACTGACCAGGGAAGCCAAACATCAGCCGCCTGAATACGTTCAAGAGCCCACGGCATCAAGGGAGCTGTTTCTGGTAAAATTCTGGGGAAAAAAAATGTCTTTTGAAAGGTAAACAGATGTGTATAGACAAAAAGGTGGCGTTATTCTGTGGCGACTCGATTTCTTTGGGGAAAGCAGCGTGACTGTAACAAAGAGAAATCTGTTGTGACGATGAAAAAATACAGTACAGTACAATACGACACAATGAAATACAAGTACAACTGTACGATGCAGCATACATTATAGTGCAGTGTACAACACAGCAGATTACAGAACAACACAGTTCAGAACAGCAATGCAGTACAATATAACACACTTCAATGCCATACACTGCAATACACTGCAATAGAGTACAGTGCAATGCGCTGCAAACAGAATGCAATACAGCTCAACACAATGCAATGCAAAACAGTCCGATACAAGACCAGCAAGACAAGACAACGCAATGCAACACAACACAATGTTTTGCAATGCAGTACAATGCAGTACAATGCAGTACAATGCAGTATTGTTGTAAACAGTCTGTAACGCTTCCATGTGGGACTGAACTTGCTACTGTGTCAAAAGCACATGTCATACAAAGTACACCGAGTGTTTTCAGAACTCCGTCCAGCAAATTACCCCCACTATCCGTCCCGGCCTCCCCGCCTTCCATCTCTACCCCCCCCCCCCCCCCCCCCCCTCATCCGTTCCCCTTCTGCCTCCCGTTTCCAGACTGCATCAAGTTTATTGGAATGCACACTGTGTACTAGACACACGAAAGTCTGTTCCATAGTGGAAGACGCTGACAGGTGTGATTGAACGCATCGTGGGGTCCAGGTCAGGGTTTTCAGTGGAAGTCTTGCAGGGCCTAATGGGTAAGATGTCAGACTCTTGTTCCAGGATCTGTTGTTCGATTCTCACCTGAGACAGGTTATTTGGAAGAGTTTTTCTCCTCAGGGTTAACATGGGGCAGAATCTTTCCCCCCTGGTACCCCTTCAGATGAGTCTTTGAAGGAATGTCCTTGCTTGAACTCAGGTATTAAAAAAAGAATTCTTCCTCGCACGTTAACTGAATTCTATTCCATCTCTCGGAATAGAGTAGGCGGTCATTTGTTGGTAGTATGGATGGCACGGGAATAAAACGTATGCACACTTGTGCTGTGTTTAGACATTCATCCCAGACGACGCAATGTGGTTATCTTAGTAGTGGAATGAAGGGCAGCAGCATTCATGAAAATTTTAACAATGGCGAGTCTAGCCTTGCGACTGACGAGAGAGAGAGAGAGAGAGAGAGAGAGAGAGAGAGAGAGAGAGAGAGAGAGAGAGAGAGAGATGGGTTCACACACACTCATATACACACACACACACACGCACGCGCGCGCACGCACGCACGCACGCACGCACGCACGCACGCACACACACACACACACACACACACACACACACACACACACACACACACTCACTCCTCTACTGTTTCAATTTCGCCACTCAGCTGGACATAAATGGAGATCAAACTTAAAATAGTGAATGAGCCAAACACCGTAAAACCCATGTTCATGGCTCTGGAAATCTTGTCCTGCAACTACAGAGCATTTTCCTGCCAGAAGCTCCACATGGTTGACACTGCCGGACACACCAAAGTCCCGTTGCATGTGGAAACATCAAACATGGGCATGACAGTGCTGCATCCCTGCAGTACATCAGAGACTGGCGTTTTCCGGCAGACGAACTCCGAAGTCAAAACCACAGCACTGGGTCATAACCCGGCAGGTCACCCAGTGGCGTTCTCTGTGCTCTTTGTTACCGACGCGTCGACAGACAGGCAGGCATGGTTGCCTGCAGGCGTCAAAAGATGAGTGAGTGAGGTGAGCGTGTAATGAGATGACTCCATCTTTCGTCAACCCCTCTGCTCCCCGCTCTGACGCTGAGGATGTTTTTTACCATCATGAAACGTGTTGCTGCTGTCGGACAGTTGCGAAATCGTGTTTTCCCGTTGTCTGCTTATTCTCACTTCTCTTTCTTTCTTTTCCTGTCTCTGTAAAATAAAACCCCATGCATTTCTGTTCCAAACGGTGTGAGGGTTTGTCAAACAGGACTAGATAGAACGCAGACCGCGGCCAAGGTCTGACGGATCCGGAATAAGCTTTTTGGTCCGGATCCGCTTCACGAACCTGCACCAGCACTTAGTGGTTCTATTGCCTGGCCGTTTTCCGTCATTTCCATGAGCACGGTTAAAACTGGTGTGGCAGTTGCTTTTCTTCTAGTTTTTTTTTTAATCTTTCTGCATTATCTTGCTGATCGGACTAGGGGTGTGTCTAACATCGGGATCTGTATCAGCAGTTGACGGGTTTGTCCATTGCTCACATTCTGTCTTGACACCAAGTCTCGTTGAAACTAGTGCACTGGATTTAGCGTTATCTTACTGCACACACGCTCCAGACGAAAGCACAAACATCTACCAACAGACGTTGATCAAATCTAGCTTCCTCGGCTTAGGAAGATCTCCTATACTTCTCTCCCTTCTCTCTCTCTCTGCCTCTCTCTGTCTCTGTCTGCCTGCCTGCCTGTCTGTCTGTGTCAACGCATATGAATACTTTAAAATGCGCCTGCTTACACACACATAATAAACTTGTGGACCTGCACACACATGCGCACGCGCACACTTACACACACACACACACACACACACACACACACACACACACACACACACACACACACACACACACACGTACCTAAGTACCTACATCAGAAAGCGAAGCAATGGAGAGATCAAAAAGCGAAAAGATAAACTCTGAACCGTGGGTACATTGAAAGCGGAACTGGAAAAGTACACGACCAGAATTGATGTGGAGAGGAGAGAGAGAGAGAGAGAGAGAGAGAGAGAGAGAGAGAGAGAGAGAGAGAGAGAGAGAGAGAGAGAGAGAGAGAGAGAGACAGACAGACAGACAGACAGACAGACAGAGATTTTATTTTCTTTGAATCACACCTGTTACCGAACTGACAGGGAAAGACGGTGCAAAAGGAAAACGGAACCAAAGAAAGTAAACAGACAGCGACACGCCACACCAGCAAACGAGGCGAGCGATGGATGAACACTGCGCCAGACTGTTACTCCTGCGGATTTCCCAGACGGGCGCCGTTCTAGTCTTGACTGCGACAACATCTCAAGCATGGCATGAGACTGATGTTTGTTTGTACGAGGGTATATGTTGGGCTGGGGCTGGGGTGAGTGGGGATGGGGGTGGAGTGATATAGAAATGGGGTTGGTCCTGGTTGGTCCGGTGGATAGTGCATTGTTCTTGGTTCCATGGGTTGTGGGTTCTGTCCCCATAGTGAGAGGCACGTAAGAGGAGGTGTTCTCTTCAGGATCCACACCCTGTGAAGACTGCACGCACACACACAAACACACACGCACGCACGCGCGCGTGCACACACACACACACACACACACACACACACACACACACACACACACACACACACACACACACACACACACGCACACACACACACACACACACACACACACACACACACACACACACACACACACACACACCGTGAATGCGTGCTTTAAAATGTGGTACATTTGTTACATGCAGTTTCATTTTTTGTGGAAGAGTGTGCCATTTATGTGATTGGATGCGTGCATATGAAACACACACACACACACACACACACACACACACACACACACACACACACACACACACACACACACACACACACACACACACACACACACACACACACACACACACACACACACACACACACACACACACACACACACACACACACACACACACACACACACATGCGCGCGCGCGCGCGCGACACACCTTCATGTAAATTGAAGTCGTGTTTACATATAATCTCTGAAGACAGAATGTGGTTATCTTCATGGGGGGGGGGGGGGGGGGATTAAACATGGTCACACACATACATATTATATAAACATATATCATCTATAACTATATCTATATGTATATAGGAGGAGGGTGGAGAAGAGCAGCAACGACAACAACTCTAAGGAAATTAAAAAAAAAAACGAGGAAGAAGAGTGAAAACAGACATGGTTGAAGAGAGAACCGTAGGATCATCTCAGTACATGCACTCCCTCTCTCATCCTCTGACACCATTACACGCACTCCCTCTCTCATCTTCTGACACCATGACACGCACTCCCTCTCTTATCTTCTGACACCATTACACGCACTCCCTCTCTCATCTTCTGACACATTACACGCACTCCCTCTCTCATCTTCTGACACCATTACACGCACTCCCTCACTCATCTTCTGACACCATTACACGCACTCCCTCTCTCATCTTCTGACACCATTACACGCACTCCCTCTCTCATCTCTGACACACATTACACGCACTCCCTCTCTCATCTTCTGACACCATTACACGCACTCCCTCTCTCATCTTCTGACACCATTACACGCACTCCCTCTCTCATCCTCTGACACAATTACACGAATTCCCTCTCTCATCTTCTGACACCATTACACGCACTCCCTCTCTCATCTTCTGACACCATTACACGCACTCCCCCTCTCTCATCCTCTGACACCATGACACGCACTCCCTCTCTCATCTTCTGACACCATGACACGCACTCCCTCTCTCATCCTCTGACACCATTACACGCACTCCCTCTCTCATCTTCTGACACCATTACACGCACTCCCTCTCTCATCCTCTGACACCATGACACCGCACTCCCTCTCTCATCTTCTGACACCATTACACGCACTCCCTCTCTCATCTTCTGACACCATTACACGCACTCCCTCTCTCATCCTCTGACACCATTACACGCACTCCCTCTCTCATCCTCTGACACCTGCAGCCACTCTGCCAGCCTGTCTGTCGACATGTCGGCAACGAAGAGCGGAGAACACGTCGTTAGCTGACCATCACGATGATGACCGATAGTTCACGGTTCGGACTTCAGAGCTCCCCTGCTGACAAACGCTACTCCCTGTTGTGCCGCTGTGCGGGAGATTCAATGCTATCGCGTCCGTGTTTGATGTTTCCATCAGTGAACGGGCTTTGGTGTATCTGGCAGAAAAAGCAACGTGCCGGCTCCTTGCAAGAACAAACATCGAATTTGCTGTACAGAGTTCGGAAAACCCGAAATAGCTTGCATGATGCATAGATATTTGATGTTATGGCGTTGAGTTCAGTCTCACTTTAAATATCGCTGAAAATTCAGTATCAGGTTTGTTGAATATTTGACACGTCTAACTTGATAACCATCCTGTAAATTGTGCAGTTTTGAAAGCCAGTATAAATGAAATGATATGTAAAAAGTTAAGCCAATCATAAAGACTGCCTTGCAGTTACCGAGTATCTGTAGATGCGGAGCACTGGTGCTAAAGAACCAATAGTTTCAGCAGGAACAACAGCAATAGTAACTGTAACACTAAAGAGCCAATAGCTGTAACACGAAAGAATCAATACGTTCAACACTAAAGAACCAACATTTCAACCTAAAAAAACCCAGTAAGTTCAATGTAAAAAATATTTTTAATACATTAACCAACACTGCATGACCAGTAGCCTCAACACTTAACCAACAAATTCAACACCAAAGACCCAGCAAACTTAACACGAAAGAACGAATTGCTTAAACACTAAAGAACGAATAAGTTCATCATTTCAAAGAACCAATGGCTTCAACCAATAAGAACCAATAACCAATAACCTCAGCCATAAAAAAAAAACTTAAAACCAATACGCTCAGCCATAAAAAACAATAAGTTCAACACTGAACTAGTAAGCTCAACAGTGAAGGCCCAATAGTTTCAACAATAAACAATCAATAACCTCAGCTTTAAAAGCCAATAGTTTTCAACAATAAACAACCAATAACATCAGCTTTAAAAGCCAATAGTTTCAACAATAAACAACCAATAACATCAGCTTTAAAAACCCATAGTTTCAACAATAAACAACCAATAACATCAGCTTTAAAAGCCAATAGTTTCAACAATAAACAACCAATAACATCAGCTTTGAAAACCCATAGTTTCAACAATAAACAACCATAACATCAGCTTTAAAAGCCAATAGTTTCAACAATAAAAACACCAATAACATCAGGTTTAAAAACCCATAGTTTCAACAATAAACAACCAATAACATCAGCTTTAAAAACCCATAGTTTCAACAATAAACAACCAATAACATCAGCTTTGAAAACCCATAGTTTCAACAATAAACAACCAATAACATCAGCTTTGAAAACCCATAATTTCAACAATAAACAACCAATAACATCAGCTTTAAAAACCCATAGTTTCAACAATAAACAACCAATAACATCAGCATTGAAAACCCATAGTTTCAACAATAAACAACCAATAACATCAGCTTTAAAAACCCATAGTTTCAACAGCCACAGCTTGTTCTGTGGATCATCAGGTTTCTCAGTGTGTGCGTTTCCGACAAGCTCTCTCAGCAGGACACATTTCCTCTGGCTCTCCTCGAGGCACTCTTCTATTGCGGGTCCTTTTCACTCCCTGCACAAATGACTGTATCAGCACTGACACCGCTCTCGTTGCTAACCAATCCGATGACTCTGCTCATCAAGATCTAACTCTATCTACTTTGGCTGTGTGAATGCATTTGCAAGCTGGCTTAAGAACACTTATGTGGACCTCGATATTCTGATGAGCTAGGAAATGCTAACAGGAGAAAACCGTCCATTGTGTCAGATCTTTTTATACAACGGATGAAAATTGAAACGGTTGATGGGTAGAAATTTGTAGGGATAGGTCATAGATAATCAGTCAAATTTCAGTGATAATGTTAATCTTAGTCATTAGAAATGCCAGTCCAGAATTTACTGCCCGCAAAAAACTGGAAAGCCTTGACGTCAGTGAACAGTACTGCAAACAATTTGAAGATTGTTTCATTGAATTAGTCGTGATTTGTTGTTGTGTTTGTTGATATGGCAGCCTGGATGGTAGAAGCAAAAAAACATGTTGA
>JADBJO010002179.1:78722-83722 GCA_016801955.1 Conus betulinus
TTAGAGCCAATTACAGCACAATAGATCATATATTTTCGCTATATTCACTGGTACATAAAATTCTTCTCTGTCATACAAATTCTATGTTGCATTTGTAGATTTCAAATAGGCTTCTGATTCTGTAAATCGCATTGCTCTGTGGAATGTACTTCGTAAAAGTGGTGTCAACGGGAAATTGTACATGGCTTGCATGTGTGCGTGTGAAGAGTGAATACTCAGATTTATTTCACTTGGAGTCAAACAAGGATGTCTGCTGAGTCCACAGTCGTTTTCTTTGTTTATTAACGAACTGGCTATGGAACTGTCTTTTAAAGGAAAACACGGGTATACAGATAATTCCTGGAGCAGTTGAGATATTTTTTATAGTTTGCTGACGATGTTATTCTTATGTCTGGAACAGCAGTAGGTTTGCAAAATCAGTTAAATATTTTGAAAGAAGAAGCAGATCGCTTATGTTTAACAGTCAATTTAGATAAGACAAAGATCGTGGTCTTCAGAATGGGTGGTCATTTATCAATGCACGAAAAATGGTTTTACGGAAATACGAATGTTCAAATTGTCAATTCGTATAGATATTTGGGAATGCTATTTTCAACAAAATAAACTTTTCAGTATGCATGGGAAGAATCTTCTAGAAAAGGTAAAGAAGGTGTCATAGAAAATTCTGAAATCCTTGAGAAAGCTGAATTGTATTGACTGCGATAAATTCTGGAAAATATTTGATGCACAGATAAGACCTCTACTTACCTATGCAGCTGAAATTTGGGGGCTAAGTGAGATTCCACAAGTGGAAAAAGTGCATGCATATGATATGAATCGTTTCCTTCAAGTGCCAATCCATTCATCTAATACAGGTTTATATGGAGAAATGGGCAGATACCCATTATATACAACAACATTTCTGAAATGTGTAAAGTACTGGTTGAAAATTTTGAAGCTACCACAGTCACGTTTGAGCAGACAGGTCTATGATATGATACTTTTACAAATGGAGAGAAGTAAGGAAACTGGGCTTATAAAGTAAAGAAAGTTCTTTCATAACAGGGTTTTGGAATCGTATGGATGACCCAGGGAGTAGGAAATGAGCAACAGTTTATTGCAGAATTCAGAGATAGACTTATTTGTTCTTTTAAACAGAATTGGCATTCAGATATGGAATCTAAAGAAAAGTATCGATGGTTCTTTTCATTTCAACACGTGTTTCATTCAGAAAGTTTCTTAATGTCATAACAGATAAATGGCACAGAATGAATTACGCACAATTCTGGTTAAGAACGTTTTAGGGTTCAATGCAAAAAAAAGATGGTTTCAATGTGGAGCATCTACAGAAAGACCTTGTCCTGCATGTGGAAATATAACTGAAGATGAAGAACATTTTCTATTTCACTGTTCTGCGTACAACGAAGTGCGGGCAAAATGTTCGTTTTTTTCCAGCTAGACATAGCCAAAAGACAAGATGTTAGTTTTGTGTTATCATCTGATGACGAACTTTTAATTAAGTCAGTTGCGAAATTTGTTGCAGAAGCACAGAAAATTAGACAGACGAAGGACTATCACAATCGTAATAATGTGTTTTAAGAGATATATGAACGAATAATTCCGTTCATCATAAGAAAAGAAAAAAAAAATATATAACATGATTTTCTTTTGTTTGAGTGGATGGTCGAGTCAGTCTACAATCTTACAATTTTGGTTGTTTTTTTTTTTCTTATATCATTGCGATACTAGTATGTACCATTATATCCAGGAACGAATCGTCTTTAATGTTTTGTAAGCTTTTGAGTTGATTAACAGTGGATTTAACTGTATTATTTGCTCGTGATGAAAGAAGGAGGAAAAGGTTATTGTCCTGTACCCCCCCCCCCCCCCCCCCCCCCCCCCCTTGTCAAAAGACCTTTTCTTGGGTAATGACAATAAAATATCAGAGTGTCAAGTGTCTGTATGTCTGTCTATCTGTCCACCCATCCATCTGTCTGTCTGTCTCTGTCTGTCTGCCTCTCTCTCTCTCTCTCTCTCTCTCTCTCTCTCTCTCTCTCTCTCTCTCTCTCTCTCTCTCTCTCTGCCTTTGTGCTTCTGGTTCTCTATTTGACCATCGTCTGCCTCCCTCCCCTACCCTTTTGTTCCTCGCCATGCCTGTATCTCGTTAGCTTACAACATCGATTTCAGCCGTTTTTTTAATCCCAAAGATAATGGAAATGAAATCTCAGTTCGAGTCTCTTTTACATCCTGGTGTGACTCATTGCACCAATGTCCTGTTTGTCATGTTCCATCCACTGTCAGAATCAAAGGCTCCAATCTCCCGAACTATGGGAGGAAGGAGGAGGGGGCGTAGGGAAAAAGAGAGGGGGCGTTGAGAGTGAGTGAGTGTATGTGTGTGTGTATGTGTGTGTGTGTGTGTGTGTGTGTGTGTGTGTGTGTGTGTGTGAGTGAGAGAGAGAGAGAGGGGAGGGGGGAGAGAGAGAGAGAAAGAGGGGGAGAGAGAGGGGGGGGTTCTCATCTGTTGGTTTATTTGATGATCTGTCGGCACCATTACACAAGAGAACAACTGAACTGATTTGAATCCAATGCGATGGAAAAATCAAATGAGGCCCAAGGACGATCAGTTTTCAACTGTGCCAATCATCCGGATCAAAGAGCAGATCCAGGACATGACATCTTTGATGAACACTGCTAAACCCAATCTGTTTTTGTTGCTCTCCTTTCATTTTCCTTTTAATCTTTTCTTTTCTTTTTTTTTTCCCCTCCTTTCTCTTGAGCAATTATCAGGAACGTGATCTGTTTGTGTGTGAAACCCAGAGGTCAGTTTCCGCCAATTTCATTTTCAAAGAGCACAGTCATGTGGACTATTCAGGAGACAGCTAGAACAGATCCACTTTCTCTCCACAGACCTCTAACAAAAGTAACAGAGGCGCACTGCCTGTCACGCAAACCTCTTTCTCTTCTCTCTGGACCAATGAAGTGCAGGTCAGAGGAGTGACAGTGGTTCATCAAGCGGTGGGACAACAACAGCCCCATGACGCTGCAGGCTGGTGGTGATCTCTGTGTGTGTCGTTACAGTGGGGTCAGCCAGGGGGTGTCAGGTTACCCTAGGACTATCTCCATACGTCCCTGGTGGTGATCTCTGTGTGTCGTTACAGTGAGGTCAGCCAGGGGGTGCCAGGGTACCCCAGCACTATCTCCATACGTCCCTGGTGCTGTGTAAGGTTTGTGTTCTCCTCTGTTCAGATAGAGTTTGAGTGTTTTTGTTACAATAAGAGCGCAGAAATATTGACATGGAGGATGGGGGAGATTTTTTGAAGGCACGCGCATTTCCCCTCCTGCCGAATTTCCTCGCCCCTCTTCCCACAAACACATACATAGACACACACAAGCGCATGCGTGCATGTTGTGCTGCACCCACTCATATTCACAAATCGGACATACGTTACGCACACACAAATACACACTGCTTCTTATGCAGTAGGATACAGTAAGTACAGTACAATACGCATAAAAAATGCAACAGAGCACAAAACAATGCAGAGGAACACAACACAAAACACAACACAATACAATACAATACAATACATGTAATACAATACAGTACCACCTAATGCAGTACAATCGTATGGTGACATAACTCAAACACTTCATGCTGAGTTGAACTCATAGCAACTGCGTCTGGAACCAATGACTTCTCCTGCATGCAAACCAGAGATAGTTTTCAAAACTGTCCAGCAAAATGACCGCCCTCCCCCCTCCTCTTCCTTCCCCCACCTCCTCCCCGTATCTCTCCTCTCTCTTCTTCTCCCTCCCGCCTCTACCCCTATCTTTCACAGAAGATCAAGTTTGAATGGAATCACCATGCTAAGCACATCGACGTCGGTTCCACAATGGGACACACTGACAAGTGTTTTCAAACTGCTTATGCAATCAAGACCGGGTTTCCAGAGAGGGAGCTGTGTGGCTCAGCGGCTAAAGCCGTCAGGCTGTTCGTCCAAGGCCCAGTGTTCCATTTCCATTCGAGATAACCAGCCTGGTAGAATTGATGTCTGTCCTGACTGTACTCCCTGTCCAGATCTTTGGATGACCAGCCGCACTGGCGAAATGGTCAGCATCGCAAACTTCCTGCTGGGAGGTCATGGATTCGATTCCCATCGGAGCCATGTGGTTTTTCCTTCCCGACAGGTTCCTACCCAGAGTTGAGTTTGCTATGGGACTCAGTTAGGAAGACTGGGACCACACAGTTCAGTTTCATTCACTTAATGGATGCGTCTCTGAGAGTGTTGCTCAAATTTGACCAACACTGCAGGTGTCTGTATCTCTCAGGCTTGGTTGACGCCGGGACATGTTATGGAAGTCAGTGTAGAGTACAGCTCTGTCATGCAGTCTCAGACTGGAATGGAAATCCACAGCATCATCTTCATCATCCTCATTCTCATCAGTTAAGGGGAAAAACGTCTGAAAATGTGTTGATCTTTATGCCCTGCTCTCATGGTGACCTCAGTTTCGATGTCATCTCCACGTCTGTGGCCTTGGTTTGATTCCGTCGAGGTCACCGGTATCGGCAAATTCATGGGGGCTGTCGTTGGACGGACGTGGTACCGCCCTCTGGAGGGAGAGCTATGGAGAGCTTATTCACACCTGCTCCGCGACTAATGTTTGTCATCAGTAGGAGGTTAGTAGACGTTGTCCTGTGTATGTTGGATCAGAACAGTGCCCCTGAACACCACCGAAGTGACTCGCGACAGTGCAGTGTCTCCTCCGACGGATTGCCTGTTGACAACTTGATGTAGACGCTTCCTTGGATGATTGCCGGTGTCAGGGCTGTGGCTGTGGACAGAGGGTTATAATGAGTGTCGTGGGTGTAGTGCCACTGAGGTGGCACATAAGAAAAAAAAAGAAGAGAGAGAGAGAGAGAGAGAGAGAGAGAGAGAGAGAGAGAGAGAGAGAGAGAGAGAGAGAGAGAGAGAGAAAAGGAAGAGGAAAATCCAAATCCTGTGCGTGAATACATGCATTAA
>JADBJO010002179.1:86222-93722 GCA_016801955.1 Conus betulinus
TCCATCCTTCCTTCCCTCCTCACCCTATTCCTCCTTCCCTCTCCCTCCCCCCTTCTCTCTCTTTCTCTGTGCCTCCCTCCCTTCCTCTTTCTCTGTTTTCCTGTCTGTCTCTGTCTCTTTCTGTCTATCTGTCTGTCTGTGTGTGTCTCTCTGTCCATCTGTCTTTGCCTCAATTTGTCCACCGTCTCTTCTCCACTCCTGACACCCCCCACTGCTGCCTTTTCAAAGATAATCGTAATGAAATCTCCGCCAGTGTCTCTCTCACATCCTGGTGTGACTCACAGCATCGATCTCTTGTTTCCTCCGCTGTCAGAATCAAAGGATCGAATCTCTCGAACCATGGGAGGGAGGAGTAGGGGGGGGGGGGGGGGGGGCATGGGGAGAAAGAGAGGGGGAGTTTGAGAGCGTATGTGTATGTGTGTGTGGGAGGGGGGAGGCCTCTTCTGTGGGTTTATTTGATGATCTGTCGGTGCCATAAAACAAGAGAACAACTGAACTGATTTGAATCTAATGTAATGGAAAGATCAAGTGAGGCCCCAAGAACGATCACTTTCAACTATGGTAATGATCCAGATCAGACAGCAGATCCAGGAAATGACATCTTGGAGAAAGACTGCTAAATCCAGTTTATTTTTGTTGCTCTCCCTTCGTTTCTCTCTTCTCTTTCTATTTTTTTTTTTTTTTTACCTTTCTCTTGGGAAATCATCAGGAACGTGATCTGTTTCGGTGTGAAAACCAGAGGTCAGTTTCCGTCAATTTCATGTTCAAAGAGTACACACAAGGAGAATATCAAGGAGACAGCTGGAACAGATCCACCTTCTCTCCACAGATCTCTAACAGGGGGCGGCTAGTGACCAAAACAAAACGACACGCACTGCCTGTCACGCATACCTCTTTCTCTTCTCTCTGGACCAGTGAAGTGCAGGTCAGAGGAGTGACAGTGGTTCATCAAGCGGTGGGACAACAACAGCCCCATGACGCTGCAGGCTGGTGGTGATCTCTGTGTGTGTCGTTACAGTGAGGTCAGCCAGGGGGTGTCAGGGTACCCCAGGAATATCTCCATACGTCCCTGGAGGTGATCTCTGTGTGGGTTACAGTGAGGGTCAGCCAGGGGGTGTCAGGGTACCCCAGGAATATCTCCATACGTCCCTGGTGGTGATCTCTGTGTGTGTCGTTACAGTGAGGTCAGCCAGGGGGTGTCAGGGTACCCCAGGAATATCTCCATACGTCCCTGGTGGTGATCTCTGTGTACAGACGTCCCCCAGGCCTGAAGTGGTTCACGTCTCTGTGTGGGTCGTGATCAACAGTGGGGTCACCAGGGGCCGTGACGACATCTTGAGACCCACACAACTCCCTCCTACGTGGCCCATGTGTGACTCGTTTCTTTCGTTTGAAGTTCTCTCTTGTCCAGCATAGAGCCCTTTTACTTTCTCTTGGGAAATCATCAGGACCTTTTACTTTTCAGTGAGAGCACAAGGTCGTTTCGTCCATGCCCTGTCGGGGGATGGGAGATTTCTGGAATACACGGAGACAGTCACGCCCCCCCCCCCCCCGCATCCCCCTTCTCTCCACCCCCCTCCCACCCCCCCCCCCCCCCCCCCCTCCGCCGAATCGCACTGCCCCCCTCCACGCATACCTCGTTCTCTTCTCTCTGGACCAGTCCAGTGCAGGTCCGAGAGTGACAGTGGTTCCCGCAGCGGTGGGACAAACACCTCCCCCTACGCCTGCACCCCCCCTGGTACTGATCTCCACCCACCCGACCCCCCCCCCCCAGGGGGTTCACCCCCCCCCCCAGGAATATCCCATACGTCCCTTGTGGTGATCTCTGTGTGTGTCGTTACAGTGAGGGTCCCACCCCCCAGGGGGGTCAGGGTACCCCCCCATATCCTCCATACTCCCCTGCCCCAACCACCTCTCTGGTGTGTTCGTTTACGTGCGGTCACGCCAGGGGGTGTCCCCGTACCCCAGGAATATCTCCATAACGTCCCTGGTGTATCTCTGGTGGTGTTCGTACAGTGAGGTCCGCCAGGGGTGTCAGGTTACCCAGGAATATCTCCCCACATCTCTGTGTGTGTCGTCTACAGAGGGGGTCATAGCCAGGGGGTGTCAGGGTCACCCAGGACTATCGTCCATACGGCCCTGGTGGTCCCCCACCCCCCCCCTTTTCTCCTCGTCCCCCCCCCCCTCCCCCCCCCCCCTTCAGTGAGCACCCCCCCCCCCCCCCACCCCCCCCTGCAACCGCGCATCCCCCTCCCCCCCCCCCCCGCCCCCACTCCGCGCGAATGTCCTCTACTCCACCGACACATGCATAGACACACACAACGGCATGCGCCACATACTCACACATCACACATTAAAACGCACACACACACACTCACACACCACACACACACACACACACACATACACCACACACACACACAACACACACACACACGCAAGCACACACTGCTCCTTATGCAATAGGATACAGTAATCACAATACAATGCATACAGAAGCAATGCAACTCAATAGAATGCAACGCAACACAGCACAATTCGGCACAAAACAATACGACATAATTATGATGCAATAGAGTACCAGCCAATACATTCTAAAACAATACAATTAATACAATGCAAAGCAACGTAATGCAATACCATACAATCTCATACAATATTGTACAATACCATACAATCTAACACAATAGCATACAATCTAATACAATAGCATACAATCTAATACAGTACAATACAGTTGTATGGTAACCTAACCCAAACACTTCGTATTGAATTGAACTCATGAAAACAAGGTCTGGAACCAATGACTGCCCTGGCATGTATACCACATCAAAGTTTTCAAACCTGTCCAGCAGAATTACAGCCCACCCCCCCTTCCCTTCCCCTTCCTTCTCGTATCTCCCCCTTCCCGTTCTCCCTCCCTTCCCACCCCCATCTTTCCAAAGAAGATCAAATTTGAATGCAATCACCATACTAGACACATCAACGTCGGTTCCACAATGGACGCACTGACAAGTGTGATCAAACCGCTCATGCAATCAAGATCAGGTTTCCAGAGAGGGAGCTGTGTGGCCCAGTGGCTAAAGCCGTCAGGCTGTTCGTCCAAGGTCCGGGTGTTCCGTTCCCATTCCAGATAACCAGCCTGGAAGAGTCCGTGTCTGTTCTGACTCCACTCCTTGTTTAGATCTTTGGATCACACTGAAAATACAGAATAAGTGCATGGACACATACATGAAAAGATCTTGCACGCACGCTGAATTGCATTCCACCTATCGGAGGAAGAGTTAGACCATCGCGTGGCGGTGGGGGGTGAATGACAGGAAAGTGAAACACATGGAACACACTGGGGTCGTGTTTAGATCATTTATCTCGGAAGACAGAAAAATGTGGTTGCTTGAATTTATGAAGGAATTAAAACGGTCACATGAAAAGAAAATCTCTCCAATGCTAAACCTAGCGAAATAACCACCCCGAGACAGACAAACAGAATATCACACACACACACACACACACACACACACACACACAAACACACACACACACACACACACACACACACACACACAGACACACACAGACACACACAGACACACAGGCCGGCACCACACACACACACACACACACACACACACACACACACACTCACACACCACACACACACACATAGGACAGAGAGAAACAGAGAGAGAGAGACTCTGTCGAGAAATACAGATCACATACAGACAGACAGAAATCACCACAGGCACTGGCACATACAAACAGATTGACAGAACAGACAGACAGATGGAGCTCAAACAGATCAATGAAACAGAGCTCAGAACAAAGATCATAGAGCTCAGAAACAGACCAGTTCATCAGACCTAGCTCTGAAACTCTGTCGACCATCATAATTATCAGAACGGTCACATACCAGTTCTTCCGTTATATAAGAAATCACCACAGTTTTAACCACACTGCAAGACATACAAATGTGATTGAGCTTAGAACGGTCAATGACCAGTTCATCATACAATGGAGCTCAGAACGGTCAATGACCAGTTCTCATACACTGGAGCTCAGAACGGTCAATGACCATTCATCATACACAATGGAGCTCAGAACGGTCAATGACCAGTTCCTCACACAGTGGAGCTCAGAACGGTCAATGACCAGTTCATCATACACTGGAACTCAGAAACACACCACAACCCATGTGCACACTTTTTTGTCGTTTATGCTCATCATCTCCAAAAACGGATTACAGCTCCGCTAATGATAATACTCAGATAACACAACAAAACCATCGCTACCACCTCAAAATTTTGGCCGAAGAACAAAGAAGAAGAGAGAGAGGAGGAAGAGAAAAGAAGAACAAGAGCAAGGAGAAGGAGAAGAGAAAAGCAGAAATGAGTGAAGAGGGGTGAAATCGTGGGATCGTCTCATTACATTCATGCCTCCCCCTGTCATCTTCCAACATCAGCAGACCACCCTGCCAGCTGACAGAAGGACGTGTCGGTAACGAAGAGCCAACAGAACGTCACTGCTGGACCTCCACGCTCATGACCCCGGTATTGGGATGTAGACTGCACAGCTCCTCTGCCGGCAGATGCCAGTCCCCAGTGCACTGCTGCGCGGGGATTGAACGCTGCTGTGTGTCTGTGTCCGAGATTTCCTTTCAAAGAATGAGACTCTGGTCTGTTGGGCAGAGTGAACAGAGCTGAGTTCGGGACATGTTCCTGGAGACGTTGATCTTGATCGTAGGATGTATGAATGTTTGCTGTTACAGTTCAGTTTCGCTTGAGGTGACGGTGATAATTCGTCACATATAGGCTGTGTTTCACTTGTCCTCTTGAAGAAAAAGTACAATTTTGAAAGCCACTGGAGAGTAAATGAAGCGTGGGTAAAAGCTCAGCCAGTCACAAAGGCTGTTTCGTAGAGACTGGGTGTCAGTGCTAAACATGTGCTGATGAGCCACTAGCTGCGACACTACTACAATAGCTTCATCACTAATAACCAGTAGCATCAGCACTAAAGAACCAGTAGCTGCAGAACTAAAGAACCAGCGACTGCAACACTAAAGAGCCAACTGCTGCACCTGTGAAGAGCCAGTAGCTGCTACACACACACACACACACGCACACACACACACACACACACACACACACACACACACACACACACACACACACACACACACAGAGAGAGAGAGAGAGAGAGAGAGAGAGAGAGAGAGAGAGAGGAGAGAGAGAGAGAGAGAGAGAGAGAGAGACCCCAGAACCCTCTCCTAGGGACGGCAGAAGCAACAGAGATTTCTCCGTGTGAAAGCCAGCCTGCCGCGTCCGGATACAGTTAGCGTGTTGCCATTGCAGACCTACAGCATCACGCGAATTCTCTCTCTCTCTCTCTCTCTCTCTCTCTCTCTCTCTCTCTCTCTCTCTCTCTCTCTCTCTCTCTCTCTCTCTCTCTCTCTCTCTCTTCTCCCTTTTTTTTTTTTTTTTTTTTCTTTTTTTTTTTGTCTCTCTGCCGGTGTATATTCCCGTGCATTTATCAAAATGGATCTCCTACGGCATGCTGCCAAGGTCGGCTCCCTCGTTGCCACACCCTCACTTATGTTTGAGCCAAGGGCGAGCACTCAGACTGCCACTTCGTGTTTTACGTAAAGGGGGGAGGTCGACAGTGCGATATCGAGATCCGAACCGCGGACGTAACATTCTCTGGCTTCCTTAGGTATATATGACAGACTGGGCGGCCTTATTGATACTAGTATCCTGATCGTCCGGACTCATTTTGCTGGATTAAAAAAGAAACAAGATGCAAAAGCATATAAACGTACTCCCAGTTTATCCCGAATACGCGTGATATATTCCATAAAGAGTAAAAAAATCGTCTTGGGCTGGTGTAATCGTTAGTAATGGTCTATTCTGGTAAACATCGGCCATCATCTGTGACATATAATGAACATACTTACAAATTTTCAGAAATGACCGGCCAAGAACTTTCTGAGATTTTCCATCAAGAAGAAAACCATTATGGGCCGTTAGTAACGGCTATAACGGTAAAACTTAAACATCAAGCATCTCTGTGATCCATAATGAACATACCTACAAATTTTCAGAAAGATCGCCACTTACTTTCTGAGATATTCCATAAAAAAAACCGTTATGGGTCGTTATACCCGTTAGTAACGGCTATAATGGTAAACGTCGGGCATGATCCGTGACCCATAACGAACATACCTACACATTTTCAGAAAGATCGGCCAAGTACTTTTCTGAGACATTCCGTAAAAAAAAGAAAAACTATTATGGGCCGTTACAGCCGTCAGTAACGGCTACAACGGTAAACTAAAAACGTCGGGCATCATCCGTCGCCCATAATGGACATACCGACAAATTTTCAGAAAGTTCGACCAAGTACTTTCTGAGATATTCAATAAAGAAGAAAAACCCTTATGACCCGATATAGCCGTTAATAACGGCTATAACGGTAAACTAAAACATCAGTCATCATCCATTAGCCATAGTGAGCATACCTGCTAATTTGACAAAGATCGGCCAAGTACTTTCTGATCTATTCCATACAGAAGGAAAAAAACCGTTACAGGCCGTTACAGCCAATAGTAACGGCTATAACGTGAAACTAAAACATCGGGCCTGTTGCTTTCCTGTTTCAAATCAGTAGTCCCATTTGGCAAACTTCATTTGGAACAGGACACACCAGGGACACTGAGCCAGCTGCTGCTGAACTGATTGAACGGTTCAAAACCGTGATGCCTGTGCGTGCGTGCGTGCGTGCGTGTGTGTGAGTGTGTGTGTGTGTGTGTGTGTGTGTGTGTGTGTGTGTGTGTGTGTGTGTGTGTGTGTGTGTGTGTGTGTGTGTGTGCCTTGAGTTAGAATTAGAAATTTTATCATGTTCTGTAATATCCGCTTTGGGCTCTTGCGAGGTAAAGCGCTCTATGAATAAACATCCTTTTACATTTTATTTGACATTTACAGCTTTAACAGGGGTAAGGAGAGGAAGGCAGTGACACATTTACAGCTTTAACAGGGTAAGGAGAGGAAGGCAGTGACACATTTACAGCTTTAACAGGGGTAAGGAGAGGAAGGCAGTGACACATTTACAGCTTTAACAGGGGTAAGGAGAGGAAGGCAGTGACACATTTTACAGATTTAACAGGGGTAAGGAGAGGAAGGCAGTATCAGTGACACATTTACAGATTTAACAGGGGTAAGGAGAGGGAGGCAGTGACACATTTACAGATTTAACAGGGGTAAGGAGAGGGAGGCAGTGACACATTTACAGATTTAACAGGGGTAAGGAGAGGAAGGCAGTGACACATTTACAGATTTAACAGGGGTAAGGAGAGGAAGGCAGTGTGGACACATTTACAGATTTAACAGGGGTAAGGAGAGGGAGGCAGTGTGACACATTACAGATTTAACAGGGGTAAGGAGAGGAAGGGCAGTGAAGGAGGACGGGGATGCTGGGTAAGAAGGGGAAGAAGAGGGGAAGGGGGAGAAG
>JADBJO010002179.1:103722-136222 GCA_016801955.1 Conus betulinus
AATTTGTACAGTTTTTCCTTCTCTCTGCCTTCTGAGGCAATTTGTACAGTTTCCTCTCTCTCTGCCTTCTGAGGCAGTTTGTACAGTTTCCTTCTCTCTCCCTTCTGAGGCAGTTTGCACAGTCTCCTTCTCTCTACCTTCTGAGGCAATGTGTACAGTCTCCTTCTCTCTGCCTTCTGAGGCAATGTGTACAGTCTCCTTCTCTCTACCTTCTGAGGCAATGTGTACAGTTTCATTCTCTCTGCCTTCTGAGGCAATTTGTACAGTTTCATTCTCTCTACCTTCTGAGGCAGTTTTTGTACAGTTTCATTCTCTCTACCTTCTGAGGTCATTTGTACAGTTTCATTCTCTCTACCTTCTGAGGCAATTTGTACAGTTTCATTCTCTCTACCTTCTGAGGCAATTTGTACAGTTTCATTCTCTCTACCTTCTGAGGTCATTTGTACAGTTTCATTCTCTCTACCTTCTGAGGCAATTTGTACAGTTTCATTCTCTCCTACCTTCTGAGGCAATTTGTACAGTTTCCTTCTCTCTCTACCTTTTGAGGCTTCACCTCATTACTACTTCATTACCCTGGACCTACCTGGCTGTATCAGGATCACTTCTAGTTTCTTGATGTTGGTTTATCGGGCGGGAATGAAACGCATTGAAATGACTGTGATGAAGATAGATGGTGAAAAACTAGACTTGGGCTGAAAAATGTATCCTTTAGTGTTTGAAAGATCCGTCAGCCAGTCTATGTCTGTGTGCATGTAGTACTAGCAGCAGCAGTCGTGGTAGTAGTTGTAGTAGTAGTTGTGGTGGTGGTGATGGTGGTGGTGGTGATGGTAGAAGTGAAAGTTGTTATTGAGGATGTACTAGTAGAAGCAGCAGCTGTAGCAGCAGCAGCAGAAGCAGCAATAGCAGTAGTATCAGTAGGGGTAGTAGTAGTGGTGGTGGTGGTGGTTGTAGTAGTAGTGGTGGTTGTGGTGGTGGTAGAATGGAAGTTGTTGTTGATACCGTAGTAGTAGTAGTAGTAGTAGTAGTAGTAATGGTAGTAGTAGTAGCAGCAGCAGTAGCAGTATATAGTAGTAGTGGTTGTGGTGGTCTTAGAAATGGAAGTTAGTAGTAGTAGTTGTTGAGGCCGTACTAATAGTACTAGTAGTAGTAGTAGTAGTAGTAGTAGTAGTAGTAGTAGTAGTAGTAGCAGCAGCAGCAGCAGCAGCAGCAGCAGTAGTAGTAGTAATAGTGGTAGCAGCTGTTGATGTGCTGTTGTTGTTCTTGTTGTTGTAGCAGCAGCGTTAGCAGGAGCAGCAATTGCAGCAGCAACTGCAGCAGCAGCTGTAGTAGTAACGGTGATGGTGCTTGTGGTAGTAGTAGATGTTGTAAGAGGTAGCGTTTGCGCTCAAAATGAAAGTCAGGTCTCTGCTTATGGTATGAGAAGCTAAACCGTGTATGTAACCATGAGATCTTCTTCAAAGGAGAGGATTCCAGACAATGCATTTAATTGTTTAACGACTGAAACGTTCTCTCTCTCTCTCTCTCTCTCTCTCTCTCTCTCTCTCTCTCTCTCTCTCTCTCTCTCTCTCTCTCTCCTCTCAAACTTCAAACACAAACACACACACACACACACACACACACACACACACACACACACACACACACACACACACACACACACACACACACACGCTCGCGCGCGCGCGCGCACGCACACACACAAACACACGTGCATGCATTAACACGCATACGCAACTACATGGGCCAAAACACAAGCATGCACACACACACACTGACAATCTCTAAGAAAGACATGCTGCACAGAGGAGAGAGAGAGAGAGAGAGAGAGAGAGAGAGAGAGAGAGAGAGAGAGAGAGAGAGAGAACACTTAATCGATTTATCAGACTACACAAACACGCAAGCAAGAAAAACGGAAGAAAAGAAACAGAAAACAGAGGGAAAAAAAAACTTCAGACAACACCGACACGCAAGAAAAGAAATAAAACAAACAAAAACAAAACAAACAAACAACAAGAAAAAGAAAAGAGAAGAAAAGGAAAGGAAATAATCAGAAGAAAGAAAAGAATCATGACAACAGCACCATCAGCAGCAGTTGAAGGAATCGACGTTCGATACGATCAGTCTTATTGTAAGACAGGCTAAGAGTCCCTCCAACACCACACCAGTCCACCAGACAAAGCAAGTGAACTGTAAACAACAGTCGCTAATCAAGCCGGACATCGCACGACAGTACTTTCCGTTCGGTAACAGAGGAGAGGGGAAAAAAACCTTGCTGGATGGCCAGTATCAGGAACAGATTGGGTTAAAGCGCCCTGCTGACTCTCTCCCGGCGGCTTCATTTGTCTCCCTTGAGTGATGGATGCCGCCCCTCGCTGCGTGAGACCGACAATAGCCTCCCCTGGCACTTTCCGTGCTTGGTGGCGCATTAAAACAGCGACCGATTTTCTGGCTCTGTTTTTGTGTGTTTGCGGCTTGTCCCCTAGATATTTTCACATTTACTCTCTCTCTCCCCCAGTCTTGGGTTAAGTTTTTTTTTTTTTTCTTTTTCTTTCTTTCTTTTTTTTTTTTTTGAGAGGAACGCAAATTGGGTTTAACCTGCCAGACTGAGTGAACGCTTCGTGGTGTGATGCTGCCCCCCCCCCCCCCCCCCCCCCCCCCACCCGAAGTTAACAGTTTGTTTTCTTTTTCTTTTTTTTTTTGTTTTCTTTTTGACTACAGGTCTGTGAATGACTAGCGAAGGAGTTGCATCCCGTCTGGGAAGACAGAGCGTGACACTGACATGCCGTTGGACCCGTTATTGCATGATGGCGAACAGCACTAGTTACTGGACGGTTCTGTCCTAGCTAATGTTGTTTCATTCAGAAATACCCGCGGTATGTGTACTAAAGGCTGTGTGTGAATAATAATTTGTGTGTGTGTGTGTGTGTGTGTGGCGATTTTGTAGTGATACTCGAGGTATTTTAGATAGTAGCCATTTTCTCTCTCTCTCTCTCTCTCTCTCTCTCTCTCTCTCTCTCTCTCTCTCTCTCTCTGCGCCCATCTGTCTCTGTCTGTTTGTCTCTCTTTCTCTGCCCTCTCTCTCTCTCTCTCTCTCTCTCTGCCCTCTCTCTCTCATCTGTCTCTGTCTCTCTCTCTCTCTCTCTCTCTCTCTCAGCTCTTCATCTCTCTCTCTGTGTCTGTCTCTCTCTCTCTCTCTCTCTCTCTCTCTCTCTCTCTCTCTCTCTCTCTCTCTCTCTCTCTCATCTCCTCTCTGACGCTTTATTCCGTGCCTGGTATAGAGTGTTTGTCACATTCCCAAGACGTTTTGATGCTGTGTTTTTGAAGCATCCGAATTTGCGAGGATTGGATCATACGTCCGCGTGCTCCCACATGTATATCTATCCGTCTTCGAGGTCTTGAAGTTTCGCTGTTCGGACTTGAAACTGTACGGTTGGAACCGACTAACCTGTGGTCGGAACCATCAAACCCCGTCACAGACGGTGCGCCTTAGGAAGGAGCTTCAACAATGGGTGTCAATCACACCGTTTCACTTCATCGTTCTGTAGCCTTCCTGTGGAATGTGACAAGCACCACCACTCCGGATGGAAGAGAACTCCCCCCCAGTTGGCTCGCTGGAGCACAACGGGTGGAAAATGGAAGTTGGATCAACACCAGAGTGAAGAGTTCTCTCCCCCAACGAGCCAGGCTGGGGATTGTGTTAGAGGTCGGAGGATAACGAGGACAGCTGATTGGCCGGTGGAGCGGAGCGATGGGGGGGGGGGGGGGGGGGGGGGGGGGGGTAGATTAGAGAGGGGCTGTGAGGACAGCGAATTGTTCCGTGTTGTGACAACGTGAGTTAGAACGTAGGAGATATGGAGGAAGTTAGGTAGGGTAAAAAACGGGAGGGGTTGGGGTGGGGGGTTGGGGCTGTTGATCAAGTGGGATTGATGAGACGGGTACTACGTGTGGGAGAAAAACAGAGGTTTTGTCCGTGTCATTCCATATGTTTACAACACACATTTGCATGTACACGTTCAAGCGCGCGCGAGCGCACACACACACACACACACACACACACACACACACACACACACACACACACACTCGCACGCACGCAAAGCGCGCGCGCACACACACACACACACACGTCTCTCTCTCTCTCTCTCTCTCTCTCTCTCTCTCTCTCCAGAGAGAGAAGAGAGATTCACACAGTCATAGAAACTTTTATTCTAAGCGTGTACACGCTAAACACACCAACTGGAGCAACAAAACGCTCAACGCACTAATTGGAACAATCTTATACATGCTACACATACCAACTGGAACACAATACGCTCAACGCACTAATTGGAACAATCTTATACACGCTATACATACCGACTGGAACAACAATACGCTCAACGCACTAATTGGAACAATCTCCTACACGCTAAACATACCAACTGGAACAACAATACCCTCAACGCACTAACTGCAACAATCTGACACTGTGTGTACAAATTGGAACAACTCGATGTAAACGTACTAACTGGAGCAATCTGTTATCCCCTCGTATCTATGCCTGTCCTATCATGACTATACTGGCTTAAAAGCAGTTTGTTTTTCCTTCAGGTTGTTTAAATCTGGTCAGTCAAATCTTACATTGTACCGTCGGTCTTTTCCCTTTAATTTTCTTTTTCTTCTTTCTTTTACATATATTAACTCACCCTGCTGTCTGCTGTCTTGCACGCTCCCCCCCCCCCCCCCCATCTTTGTCTGTCTGGGCTGTTTCTGTCTGTCTGTCTGTCTGTCTCTCTCTCTCTCTGCCTGTGCCTTTGTTTCTGTCTGTCTGTCTGTTTGTCTGTCTCTGTCTCTGTCTCTCTCTCTCTCTCTCTGTTTCGTGTGTGTACGTGTGTGTGTGTGTGCGTGTGTGTGTGTGTGTGTGTGTGTGTGTGTGTATGCGTGTATATGTGTGTGTGTCGCGCGTGCACGTGTGTGTGCTCGTGTGTGTATGCGCGCACACGTGTGTATGCGTGCGTGCGTGCGCGTGTGTGTGTGTGTGCATGTGTGTGTCTGTGTGTGTCTGTCCGCGTGTGTGCGTGTGTGCGTGCATGTATGTGTCTGTGCGTGCATGCATGTGAGTGTGTTTAAGGAAAAAACTTATTTTGATATGTTCAGTTGCTGTTGCTCTCATGTTGCCTTGGAAACGAATCCAGCATGACCTTCAAACAAAATAATTTCAAAAAGAGGGAAACATTCCTATCATGTACTTCGAGCTTACACTCTAAGAAACAATTAACGGATAAAGAAATATATAGGAATTTTAAGAATACAGGAAAAAAGTAAATTAATGAAAAAAAAATACATACATGATTACATACATAAGAAACGAAATGCATGAATGAACGAATCAGTAAACTAATTGATCAACTGATTGATTGATTGATGAATGAATTGACTGATCGATTAAATCATACAAATGCAGAAGGTGCAGCCAACAAAGACCAGAGAAATGTCAGGTGGCCCGTTACATGTACACGAAGTGACCTGCCTCGTACGAATGCCCGGGGAGTCGCGCGACAGACGTTTCAAGCTCTGCTAGAGAACTCGCCATGAGGCGAAACAACAGCTGCGTGCAAAGATCTTTCGTCCTAGTTCTCATCGCCCTGCCCACAGTACGGGCAGCTGCCGGGCGGGGACTTCGGCGGCGTGTTACCATGGGGCTGTTGAAAGCTCTTGCCAAGTGGGTGTGAGGTGAGGAGGGTTTGGGAACCCCACTGACTTGGCGGGAAGGGGGTCTGTTGATGAAAAAGAAACGTGAGAGAAAGTGGTGTTCCAAAGTGTGTCTTACGTGCTGAGACTTGGTTCTGTTGACCTTGTTTAGGATTAGTTTTCTTCTCCTGAGTCTGTTTTTTTAATATCTGTGCCATCGATTGTGTGTGTGTGTGTGTGTGTGTGTGTGTGTGTGTGTGTGTTTCTCTTTCAGTCTGTTTGTCTGTCTGCCTGTCAGTCTGTCTGTCTGTCTGTCTGTCTGTCTGTCTGTCTGTTCCTCGCTGTCTCTGTCTCTCACTCTGTCTCTCTTCATCTCTCTCTCTCTCTCTTGCCTATAAGAGAGAAGAATTTTCCTCCTCCTCCTCCTTTTAGTGCTCCTGCTGCTGCTATTCCTCTCCCTCCTTCTTCTCCTCTTTCTTCTTCTCCATCTTGTCCTTTTCTTCTTCTTCTTCTTCTTCCTCCTCCTCCTCCTAACCCCTCCTCCTTCTCCTTTCCTTCTTCTTCTCCTTCTTAATAGTTTATGAAATATTCATCACAACGAGATCAATTTGTTCCTTTCACATCCCCAAAGATTTGACAGACAATTGGCGCGACATTCCTCGCACGGCAGATTCCGGAAAAGGGTTGAATTGATGGCGATTTTGCAGCATGATCTTCGGGGCTTAGAACGGCGGCAGTTGACACAGGGCTCGGGGGTCCTTCCGGAGGTTCATCGCCTTGTTGCCACGTGCAGCTGAAAAAATGATGATGGCGTCGCTGGAGAGAAGATGAAGGCTGCGCTTGTCCGTGGTGTGTGCGTGAGTGCGTGCGTGCGTGTGTGTGTGTGTGTGTGTGTGATTAAGATTAGAATGAAAATCCCACAGCAGGAAGTCTGTAGGGGCTGCGAGCTGTTGGAGATTCGTCGTGTCCGGGGCACGGCCTCATGGGAGGCGGGACCCTCCTCCGACTTGACCTTACCTTAACTGAATGAAGAAAGAACTCATTTTCGGTGGCCAGAGAGGGTTTCAATGCAACCAGCTGAAAATCCAGCCCCAAGAGCGGTTCGAACTTATGACCGTCAGCATCGCAGGCAAAGCATTGGACCACGGGCCTCTCCTGGATATTTTATCATAAGAAATAAAAAGAAAGACGGAAAGGAGGAGAATGAGGAAGGGAAAAGAGTGTGACGTAGTAGCCTGGAAATGGGACAGGGGAGGGGTAAGGTGTGTGTGTGTGTGTGTGTGTGTGTGTGTGTGTGTGTGTGTGTGTGTGTGTGTGTGTGTGTCGAGAAGTGAAAGTGAAGAGACGATCGAGAAGATCGGGCAGTCAAATTCATTTGAAGAGACGATTGAGACAGTGATGTCTGTCTACATCTTGACTCGGACAGTCAAATTCATTTGAAGAGACGATTGAGACAGTGATGTCTGTCTACATCTTGACTCGGACAGTCAAATTCATTTGAAAAGACAACTGAGACAGTGATGTCTATCTATATCTTGACTCGTGTGATCACCATCACTCTCACCGCCACGCCCACCACCAACATGATCAAGACCAACATGGTCAACCATCCTGCTCGTCTTCATCTAGCCCCAGACAGTCTGACCATCACCCCTTCCCTCTTCCCGTACACACACACACACACACACACACACACACACACACACACACGCACGCACGCACGCACGCACGCACGCACGCACACACACACACACAAACGCGCGCGCGCGCAGTAAGAGCGAAAACGCCGCAGCGAATGTCTGCCAATCAAAGGGTATTTCTAGCGATTGCGTACCGGAAGAAAATACCATGGCCGTCCATAATCCGAACAAACACCTGATGGCCTCCGACGTGAAAAGGCAGAAGACCGACGAGGTTGGAGAGAGATTGTCATTTCAATGGTGCCGCAACGACCCTAGGCTTAAGGGACAGATGATGATGATGAATGGTGGTGGTGGTGGTGGTGGTGATGATAATGATGATGATGATGATGATGATGATGACGACGATGACAACGATGATGAGAGGCCTTCGTTTTGTGAATACATTCTCAGCTGTACTTTTACAATGTTGTATACCTGTCAGTAGCCCCTGACTGACAAATTAAAAGACACGCCTGGAGAAAGGAAGAGAAATGTATTTCCGTCGAAAAGCACTTACAAACTTCGTTCCTGAAAATGCCCTGCCCGTCTTAATTTTAAAAGAAAAAGCTGGTTTTTAAGCTATAAAGGAAACCCAGTTGCGCTGAAAAAACCAGAAAAGGCAAACCCCCCCCCCCCCCCCCCCCCCCCCTAACACTTGATCCTTTGACCACCAACCTCTACCTCCCAACTTTCATTTTTTATCATCTTCCTCTCTCACACAGCACGTGCAAACGCACGCGGGCTTAACTCGGCATGACGATGTAATGAAGCGACGGCCTAGGCAGTCTGGCGAAGTGTATTATTCCGCTGCCTGTCTTGCCACGTGCACAGCCAAGCGTTCTATCTTACTGCCCGTGACGTCCGCGATAGCACAGGGGTTCGACTAATTAACGCTAATCATTCTAATCGGGAGAGTGTGCACGCTCTGGAAACTAGATTCAGGCCTCTGTTGGATACTAAAGATCACGTATACCTAATCGCCGGCAAAGGTACGCAGTAGTTTTCCCAGTGATTTGACTAATTAATTGACGCTGATTGGTTTCATTTGGAGCGTGTTTACGGTGGGAAAGTTCACTCCTGGTCTAAGTTCTGGGACACTGGCCTTTTAGGTGTAATAGGAAACGGGTTTAAAGTGTGAATAAAGCACAACCCGATGTTTGAGAGAAAGGGCACTACATATGGCTTGAAAAACGCGTGAACACACGAGTTAAAAGAAATCAGTTGATAAACTGGTATCTGAACCACAAACACATGTACTGAACTTAAAGTGAAAATAGTTGAACTTAATTTTTACTCGCTGATATTAAAGCTTGAAAATGTAAACCGCGGTTCAAAACGTCATTATGTAAAACGAAGTTTTAAGCAGATATATAAGATGAGATTGATGAATCAAGAAATAGGATGAAGAAATACACCAGTGAATAAAGCAAAAAGCGTGGTTTAGAACACTGGCAGGTGAATTAACTGAAATGTAATTCAAGTGTGGGAATCCCACTTGGTTTTGTATCAGTACAGTTCAGTTGAGAGTAGCTCAATTTTTGTTTAATTATTTTCTCTGACAATGATTACTGATAATTATTCACAACTAAGGTCTTGATTGTATTGAGTAGAGTGTGTATTTACACACACACACACACACACACACACACACACACACACACACACACAGATTTCAGGCTAAGGCTCTAGTCCCAAAACACAAGTGGTAGCACTTGTTAATATAGAAATTTGTAATTATTTGTCATAATACAAAACGAAAACAAAAATGTCACGAATACGGTGAATGCAGCCTATTCGTGCTTCATAGATGTACCTAGCCATATCAAAGAACATTTGTTTTTCTTTTGTTGATGGTAAGCGTGATTTGTAAGCGTCAGAGCCATACTTTGGCTTCATAAGTGTCACTTGAATGTCATACGAAGTAGGACAATAAAGTATCAGTGAATTTCGTTTCCCTTTGCCAAATCACGCAAGCGGCGTGTCAGATTATTTACACGCTGAGCATTGCACAGAAAAGGGAGGCAAGCACCGTCAGAAACGCTAGGCCTTGTTCGATCTTTTTTCTGTCTCTTCATGTACATTTGAATGTCTGGTTCTGTCGCACGCGTTATTTGAAAGAGCCTGCAGCGTGCAGATTTGCCACTGTCATACATATGATTAGCCAAGTGCTGTCTCAGATCAGTCACTCTTTCCTCCAAACATTTTAAGCAGGTTACTTCCAGCTTCCTGGTTTGACTGTATGAAGTGTTGGACCGCTGCTTACCCGGATTGTGTGTGTGTGTGTGTGTGTGTGTGTGTGTGTGTGTGTGTGTGTGTGTGTGTGTTCTGTTTGGTTGGTTGTTGTATTGTATTTTCATGTGATTCATAAATTTTGATGGAGACGAATGCGGTTATATTTCAGTTTATTGAGGCTTTAGAATTGACTTCTCTTTTTTTTTTTTCTCTTTTTTTTTTCTTCTTACGCATGGCCTGTCCAAGGAATGTTGGCAGAAAGGAGCATTTAGAAAGAAAAAAAGGCTGAAAGAAAGGATGCAAGGAATAAGGAAAGAAAGAAAAAAAAAGGGGGGGAAAAAAAGAAAGAAAGAAAGAGAAGGGGTAGCGAAAAACAGATAGAAACCCAAAGACAGACACGATGAAAAGACAGAAAGAAAGGGAAAAGGAAAGTAAGCGGGGTGGGGGGGGGGGGGGGGGGGGGGGGGGGGGGGGGGGGGGGAGTGGGGGCAGAAAAGGACAGGAAAAAGGAAGGAAAAAAGACTCAGTCATGAACAATTTTTTAATACAGGCAGACTGACAAATATAAGAGTGGCAGACAGAATAAGAAATCAGAAACAGACAAACATGGGAAGGGGGATGGGTGAGGTAGAAAGTGGAAGACAGAAACACAGGCCGGGGAGGGGTCGTAGGAGCGGGACCCCCCCCCCCCCCCCCCCCCCCCCCACCCGTTCAGTTTATCTATCTGTCTGTCTTTCTGTCTGTATCTCTGTCAATCTACTACCTACCTACTTACTACCTACCTATCTACCTACCTACCTACCTACCTACTGTCTGGCTGGCTGGCTGGCTGTCTGGCTGTCTGTCTATATATCTATGAATGACAGCCATAAACAGAAACAGCAGCAGGAAAAAGAAGCGTTCCAGCGGTTGTTCAACGATTGCCCCATGACGAGAAAACGAGCCCTCAGAGATGTTTTACCTCAGGATTGAGGTCAGGCCAAAATGCTTCACGCGAGCCTGAGTCGACTTGGTCTCCACAGTCCATGATGTGTGTGCCCTCTTTGGTCCTGCCCCCGGTTCACCGACCGTTGTCTGTGTAAAGTCACTGTCTGGGGCAACTGTTGTCTCATCTCTCTGTCTCCCTGTCTGTCTGTCTGTCTGTCTGTCTGTCTGTCTGTCTGTCTCTCTCTCTCTCTCTCTCTCTCTCTCTCTCTCCACCCCTTCCTCCTCTGTGTCTCTGTCTGCCTGCCTGTCTGTCTGTATCTGTCTGCTTGCCTGTCTGTCTGTCTTCCCCCCCCCCCCTCTCTCTCTCTCTCTCTCCTCTCCCTCCCTCTCTCCCCACTCCTTTCTCCCTTTCCCCTCTCTCTGTCTCTCTCCCTACCCCTCTTTCTCTGTCCCTCTCCCTCCCTCTCTCCCTCTTCCCTCACCCTCTGTATGCGCCTCCTCCCAAACAAACAAAACAACAAAAAAAAAAAAGAAGAAGAAGAAAAAAAAAAGACCGGCGCTGCAGTGTGCACGTGCGTGTTTGTCTACAGACAGACAGACGTGTGCACGTAGGTCCACCCAGACACTCACCTGCCACCCCTGTTGAACGACGGGCCATTATCTGGTCGGCATTCGGAGCACGAGACTTCAGCCTCCAGAATTTGTGCCATGACAAATTCCGTTATTCAATCATGATTGACAGCAGTTTGCTTTGAAATGCTAATACCGAGCGACCGGGAGAGCTGGGGTCACTTTGAAAGGCGTCAGTGGCGAATTAGATCAACTCATTGTGACATGGCGTCCCCATTCAATGAGCGAGCAGTCTCTCGAGGCACGTTCGTCTGCGCATTTGACAAGTAAATGTCCAGATTTGAGCCGGTAAAACTATGGGGTGCTGCTGTGAAAGACTGAGCGAGTATTGATACAGGGTGCTATGAAAGATTACACGAACATTAAACTGGGATGTACTGAAACAGGGTGCGGTGACAAATTAAATGAATATTGAAACAGGGTGCAGTGACAGATTGAACGGGTATTGGAATTGGGTGATGTGAAAGACTGATGGAATGTGCTGTTAAGGGTGCTGTAAAACACAGAACGAATGTTGAAATAGGGTGCTGTGGAAGACAGAACGAATGTTGAAATAGGGTGCTGTGGAAGACAGAACGAATGTTGAAATAGGGTGCTGTGGAAGACTGAAGGAATATTGAAATACGATGCTATGAAAGACTGAAGGAATATTGAAATAGGGTAGGCTGTTGAAATACGATGCTATGAAGGAAGGAATATTGAAATACGGTGCTGTGGAAGACTGAAGGAAGGAATAGGGTTGGAAATAGGGTGCTGCTGTGGAAGACAGACTGAAATAGGGTGCTGTGGAAATATTGAAATACGGTGCTGTGGAAGACAGACTGAAATAGGGAATGAAGACTGAAAAAGGGTGTTGTAAAACTGAAGGAATACACAACGAATGAAAGACTGTAGGAATACGGTACGCTGTGAAAGACTGAAGGAATATTGAAATAGGGTGCTGTGGAAGACTGAAGGAATGTTGAAATAGGGTGCTGTGGAAGACTGAAGGAATATTGAAATACGGTGCTGTGGAAGACTGAAGGAATGTTGAAATTGTTGTAAAAAAACACGAATGGTGCTATGAAAGACTGAAGGAATATTGAATAGGGTGCTGTGGTGACTGAAGGAATATTGAAAGACTGAAGGAATATTGAAATAGGGGTGCTATGAAAGACTGAAGGAATATTGAAATAGGGTGCTGTGGAAGACTGAAGGAATACTACAGTAATATAGGAGATCTGAAAGACTGGAGGAATATTAAAACAGGTGCCGAGGACGACACAATTTTGTCAATTAACCTGGTGCTATGAAAGTTAGTATTCGGTATTACAGATAAGGTGCTGGCAAAACACTGAACGGATGTTGGAAACGGGTGTCGTGAGAGATTGAATGAATGTTGAAAGTAGTCTGCCACACTGGCAGGTTCAGGTGATGGCATGAGAGTTATTCTTCCAGTTATATTGAAAGTTCGTTTGGTGATGAAGACGACCTGGGCTTTTTGTTGTTGTGTTGTTGTTGTTGTTGTTGTTGTTGTTGTTCAGAGTGTCTTCTCTTTACCTGTTTTGGTCATAGAGAACATGACGTGTAGTGTGTGGAAGGAACGTTCAGGTCAGAGCCTTGCCTACCGTGGAAGCCGCGCCAACGCTACAGCCTCCATGTTCCACCATAATGATTATGAAGAATGAAGAAGTCATGTACATGCTTACCTCTCGTCTGTGGAGTCGTGACGTTTGCAAACCGGAGGGAATTAGAAAAAAGACACTAAACAACAATATAGGTCGTACGACTCGTCACTCTTTCGTGGTTTTGTAAGCCCCGATGTCGACATCATTTCATTCTCTACCCACCTCTCTCATCTTTTTCCGTTCCCCCGCTTTCTTGATGCCATGTCGACTTAAATCGAGTGCGCGCGCGTGCGCGCTCGCGCGTGCATTACACACACACACACACACACACACACACACACACACAACACACACACACACGCACACACACACACATGTACGCATGCATGCACGCACGCATGCCCGAATGCACGCGCGCACACACACATTCATGCGCGCATGCACGCACGCACGCATAATGCACACACGCACTACACGCACACACACACACACACACACACACACACACACACACACACACACACACACACACACAATGCCCAGACGAAGGGAACGACCGAACATGGGCGCATGGCCCCTAGACGCACGCTGGTGATTGAAGCAGACTACCTGCAAAAAGATTGCATTTTCAGCGATGCGGTTAACCGAAAAGAATTGGGTGCATAGCGAAGAGCGCGAGGATGTTTGTTCACTGTGACGGCTCCAGCGGAGCAGAACGCTTGCTCTCCTGATACTCCGTCAGTCTGGTCCATGTCTCTGTCGAGTGTGTGTGTGTGTGTGTGTGTGTGTGTGTGTGTGTGTGGTGTGTGTGTGTGTGTGCGTGCGTGCGTGCGTGCGTGCGCGCGCGCGCGCGCGTGTGTGTATGTGAGAGAGAGAGTGAGAGTGTGAGAGAGAGAGAGAGAGAGAGAGAGAGAGATTTCATTCCCAATCAGTCTAAATGACATGCTTGTTTACCCCTGTAACCCCTCCTCTCCCCGTCTCCTATGACGAAATGTCTTTCCTGCCCCCCCCCCCCCCCCCCTCCCGAGATCCTCATTCCCCGTCCCCCATCCCTAGCAAACCCCATATTCTTACGCCCCCACCCCCATCCCATTGCCTCTGCATCCTTCGTACCATGCGAGAGCGAACATGACACGCGATCGTTGTCGGCACCAACATAAAGGGAACTCTTTTCCATCGTAACATTTCACCGGCTGCAGATTAAGCACACGTCTGTGGTTACCCCCCCCCCCCCCCCCCCCCCCACATCCTCCCCCTCCCCCCCTCGAGATGGCAAGCACCACCTTGTGAACTCCCAACTGCGATACGTTATCACGACGGGCCTGGTTGTTTAGTGGGCGAGACGTTGGACTCGCTTCCAGGGTCCGGAGTTCCATTCCCCATCTGAGACAGCCAGGTTGGGAAAGATGTTCTTTTCGGAGCCAAACATCTGTGCAGACTCCAACCCTCTGTTGCCCTTTGGATCAGGCTTTTGAGCCGAGGTCCCGTTAGGATACGCTATAAGTTTAAAAAGAAAAAGAAAACACAATCTAGCAGCTGGTTCAGTTCCATTCCATTTCTTTGTGAAGGCAGCCTGCATGTGCTGTTGTGATGGATGGCACAAAAATAAAACATACACAGACTGGTGGTGTGTTTAGAGATCATCCCCGAAGACTGGGCCTGTGGCTGCTTCCTGGTGGGATTAAAAAAACAACAACGACAACAACAACACAACAAAACAAGTCACATACGCAAATATCAATCACAAACTTCGGAGTTCTAGACGATAAACGAAGAGAGAGAGAGAGAGAGAGAGAGAGAGAGAGAGAGAGGGGGGGGGGGAGAGGGCAGACAGACGGACACAGACAGACAAACAGACAGAGACAAAGAGAGATAGAGACAGAGAGAAACGGAAAGAGCTAAAGTGATAATGGACCAACAACTGGGAACATCAAATGTCCTTCGAGTCGGACGTTTTTGTTTTTTTTATTTGTTGTTGTTGTTGTGTTGTTGTTGTTGTTGTTTTTAACCCCCAGTGTCACTCGTTTATCCAGACGGGGGAGCACGCTTTTATCAGCGTTTGAACAATGTCATCGTGAAAGAAACCAAATGTTCAGCCAGAGATGAAAAAGTAAAAGGATCAGTACTTTGCTCCGCTTTCTCACAACTGTCCTTAGTCAAAAGTTCCATTCGCTCGCGCAGGTTACTGACCTCTTCCGGGCGCAGTGGTCGCTGCGTGCCAAGAGAGAAGTGTTCAGTTGGCTGGGCCGCCCGTCAGGTAAACACATACGTACGTCAACTCGCTGTTCGCTTTTCGGCGAGGATGGCCCACTGCCTGACACACAACTTTGCCTGCGAACGAACCACCGTGTGTGTGCTTCAGCATTGAGAGTTTGACACCATCAGGGCAAAGCGTGGCAAATACAGCCAACCCGTGAACAGGAGGTAGACGACTCCAGCATTGAGAGTTTGACACCATCAGGGCAAAGCGTGGCAAATACAGCCAACGTGAACGTAGAAACAGGAGAGTGACACCAAGGGCAACCGTGGTACAGATCGTGAACAGAAGGTAGAGTTCAGTATTACCTTCCATATGCGCAGCGTGGACTTCTAACCCGTAAACAGGAGGTAGACAAAGACACCAGTCAGATCCCTCTGGTGAATGCCTTCCATTGCGCCGCTTCTCTGAAGAGATTTATCCCTCTCCCCTCCCCCCCTCCTTTTCCCCCCCCCCCCCGCCCCCCCCCCCCCCCCCAACCCCCACCATCCTCTTTCTCCCATCTGTGGTTCAGTCCAACGTTCATACGTGTTGTTTAGATTTTACCCCTTCTCCTTTGCAGGTCCTGCAAATGGCAGAAATGTGTCGAGGTAATGCAGACCCAACCGATACAGACATCAAGAAAAAGACGGTAATAAATGTCGGTTTTAACATGGTAATAAATGTCGGTTTTTACGCGCGTCTTTTTGTTTGATGTTCGCATTAAGGCCATCAACGAAGTGTGTGAAACACAACCAAACGATATAATCATCATATTTTACATTTACATAGAATCTAGAAAATAATACAGTGAAAAAAAAAACACTACTAAAAAGACACATTCTCTTCTTGTGCTCAATAAAAACCTGTCTGTTTTGTCTCCACGTATGTGTAGCTCAGTAGGTGAAGGGACACAGAATCCAACGAAAGGCTGTTCGAGTTTTCTCCTCTTGACCTGTATGTGGCTAGCAGATGAGATAGTTGGAGGTCACTGTATTTCATTTTCCATCTGTCCTGTGTATAGCCCCGTAGGTAACGACCTTTAACGGTCCAAATTAAAGGCCATTTGATTTTTCTTCACTTGACCCGCATATAGAGAGCTTTTCGATTTTTCTCGTCACTTGATCTGCTTGTAGCCTACCTGGTGAGGGAAGCCAGAAAGCCAGTGCTCAGAGTAACTTGCCAAATGCTTCTAACTAGGAAGGCAATGACGGACATTGGGAATGTGTATAATTCATTGAGCAAAAGAAGAGCACGTATGAGAGAGCACAGACTCTTGCCAAAGAATGCTGGAGCTGTTCTTTGAGTCACTTCAAGTTCCTTGGAACGTTTGCATGCAGCGTTTGCGTCATCAGATATGACGTAAAAGATACGTCTGTCTGGCTTCGTCATACAATCAAAGAAAGAAGCTGAAAACAATCCATGGTCTGCTGTTTGATCGGAATCCGCCCCCAACGGTTGACTGGGGTGGTCCCTCGGTTGTGTCCCTTCTTTTACACCACGTTTCTTTCAAACGGGTTGGTAGTTATAACGTTGTAAAGCACACCGAGAAACTGGCCCGCAAACACATATCCTTTGGGGAGTAACCATTTGATTGCACACACACACACACACACACACACACACACACACACACACCACCTTCCCCCATCTGTCTGTCTGTCTGTCTCTCTCTCTCTCTCTCTCTCTCTCTCTCTCTCTCTCTCTCTCTCTCTCTCTCTCTCTCTCTCTCTATATCTCTATATCTATATATATTATATATATATATATATATATGCCACTAATATCCCTGGTAAAATTTTTAAAGCGCTCAACCCATTGGGGAGCAACTGTTAAAAAAAAAAAAAGGTATTAAAGGAATTCCAACGGGAATATATATATATATATTTCCTGTTGATGGATGAAATGTCAATATTTTGTTGACAATTCATACACTAGCACTGAATTGCTGCAGGGTTGATCACATATAGAAACCAGTTATTTTTGGTCAGCGCACTTGTCTCGTCATTTATATCCCTCAACTCCAGATCCACACCCACCCCGCCCCACTCCACCCCACCTCATCCTCTTAGTCCCCTCCTCCCTCAAAAGTGCTTTAATCTTGTGCAGGAGTCTTTACGGAGTACAGCAAGTGTCCGTTCACACGTAAGGTGTGGAGTGACAAGAGTGCAATGTCGACAGAGGTCTCACCGCCTCGCTAGCGGTAGGCTTCATGGAAACGCCTCACAGGCAGGAGGAAGTGGCGTTTTTATGGTCGGTCAGGACATGATAAAGGACGACAGGTGTGTTCGTTCAGGTGATTTCTCATAGCCCCCCCCCCCCCCCCCCCCCCCCCCCCCCCCCCCCCACATCCTCAAAGGGGAAGAGTTCAAAACAAACAAACAAACAAAAAAATCATGTCTGGTTAATTTTCAAATCACGTATAAAATGCTGGCGCTGCCAAGCAAATGTGGTGGAATGCAACCAGTGTGTGTGTGTGTGTGTGTGTGTGTGTGTGTGTGTGTGTGTGTGTGTGTGTGTCCACGTATGCACTTGTGCATGTGTGTGTGTGTCCATGTGTGCACTTGTGCACGATGTGTGTGTGTGTGTGTGTGTGTGTGTGTGTGTGTGTGTGTGTGTGAAGACATTATTATGTGAAGTCAAAGAGCATACAAAAATTGCATTTGCATCGTTGTGAAAAACTGTTACCGCAGGACAAAGTGCACGGGGGCAAAAGTCCACTGAAGAGAAGCGTTTCTGAGAGTGTTGCTCAATTTTCCTGACCAACACTGCATGTGTCTGTATCTTTCAGGCCTGGTTGACTCCAGAGTGTACATAATACAATGAAATGCACAGTGGATTAACTGAGTGCACTGGAACTCCATATTATCCTGTTTATAATCGACTTCCTCATTAACCATCATGCAAACTCTTTGTCCCTTTATGCCTGCCTTCTTGCTGTGCCACATAACAAAAAAAAAAAAAAAAAAAACGGAAAAAAAAAGAAAAAGAACTCAAGTTCATGAATACATAGAAGTTGTTTCTTTGCACTTTATTTCTACCTACTCTTTGTCACATACAATATATCTCCACCTCACCCCACTCCCCCACACCCCCTATTCAGAAAGATCCCCAATTATTGCTCTTCCCCCCTACACACACACACACACACACACACACACACACACACACACGCACGCACGCACGCACGCACGCGCGCGCGCGCACACACACACACACACGCACACGCACACACACATACATGCAAGTACACTTGTGCGCGCGCGCACGCACACACACACACACACACACACACACACACACACACACAAAAAACAAAAAAACTTTATGACCACACAGAGAGAGAGAGAGAGAGAGAGAGAGAGAGAGAGAGAGAGAGAGAGAGAGAGAGGATCAGGCTTCCCACTCCAAGTTTTGCTGGTAGTTACGCAAGGAAAAGATGAAAGGTTTAATAATTAGTTGAGCGAAACAAATCAGTCATCTTTGAAGACAGGAGAGGCCGTAGAGTAATGGTAGAAGAAGCATAAAAAAAAAAAGTAAAGGTTTAATTCTTATGGATCGGCCCCTAGAAGCTGGTACGTTTCCTTTGAAGCTGGATGCTGCTTTCATTACCAGGCAGTTTCTCTGGAAGGTTTCAGTCCTATTTCAGAGAGAAAAGCGTTGGTGAAACCCTGGCCAGCGCGTGAGTCTGAAAGCTTTAGCTCCTTCTGAGCAAGCCGCGCAAGTGCAGGAGACGTGTGGAGACACTTGAGACCCAACAACTGCAGGAAGAAAACACACTCTACCCTGGCGCAAGATGGGGAGGCTGGGGCTGTTCTCATCTTGATCTGTTTGTAACCTCGTTGGTAAGGAGTTGGAGGGTCCGGATTAAACTGTATTTGATTTTTGTACTCCCGGTTCTTATACAACAGGGAGTACTTTACAATGGGAACGAAGAAATGCTGTCTGTGTGTCTGTATGTCCGTGGTCAAAATGTGTTCCATTCGCTCCAGACAAAACTTCCGGGCCGATCTTTTTGAAAATTTGTAGGTATGTTCATTATGGGTCACGGATATGCCCGATGTTTTATTTTACCAGAATTGCCGTTTACTAACGGCTATAAACCGCCCAAAGCGGGTTTTCCTCTTTATGGAATATCTCTGAAAGTACTTCGCCGATTTCTTATCTCAGTGGCGAAATACATTATGACGTATGTTTGATTGTGACGTTTTTTTTATGACGTAAGTTTGATTTGTTTTTTTTTTTTTTTTTTTTAAACTCGCGTGTGTCAAGGTAGATCTGAACTGGGAGTACATTTATATGCTTGGCATCTTGTTACTTTCTTGACTTGTTTATAGCCTGGGAGCTAAGGAAGTTGAAGAGTCAGCATTTATTGTAACACGTCAAAGGTTCTCAGCTGTGGAGGGTAGGACAGTCTACGGGAATCGAAATAAATTGCAGAAGAATGGAAGCAAACGCAGGAGAGCACAGACTGTCGCCAAAATGGAACGAATAAGGAAGTCACCCTGTGGGTCAGTTCACATTTTATCTACAGGCTAAAACAAAACAAAGCAAAACAGAAACAAAACAACGTCATGTTTGTGTGCAATGAACTCGTCATTAGTCGTGACTTAAAGACGTGTCTCTCGTCTAGCCCCATCATGCAGTCCAAGAAAGAAGCAAAGATTCTGGTCTACTGTTTGATCTTGATCGCCCAAATTGAAGTTCGAGTCTGGGCCACATTCTACTTTCCACCATATTTAATCCATGTCGGAACTGTAGTTCAAGTGTGATCTTGTAAACAGAGAATTAGCAAACAGTTGCATGTGAATGCATCATCTTGATGGAAGTAGGCCTAACCATTTGATTACAAGAAACAAAAGCATTGTTCGTTGATTGGCAAAATGCTTACATTTTGTTAATCTTAAAAAAAAAAGGTTTAAATGATATATCCGCCAAACATAAATCACAAGACGTGTTTTGCCCTGTAATTGGTTTGTTCATGTTTGGCGGATGTATCCTGTAAACGTTTAAAGATTTGCTTAGATTCCCGCTTGCAGTCGCCACACTTTCCAACTCACATTTTGCTGACGAGTTACAGTCTGGCACCAAATTGCCGTGGATTGATAACGCACAGAACCAATTTTCATTTGCAGTAAGCATCTTTGATCATCTCCCAGTCCCACCGCCACGTCCCCCACCACGCCCCTCCTTCTCCCAGAAAAGCAGCTTTATCTTGTACCAAACAACGCCGTGAGGGAATATAGAAACCTGGGTGTTTTCGCACGTGTGATGATGGAGCTGCAAAAGTGCATTTCCGTTCATGATCTTGCTGCCTCACTAGCATTAAACTTTCTGGAAAGCTTCATGGAGCAGAAAGTGCTGCTGTTTGGTGGACGCTCAGGACGTGATGAAGGACGACAGGTGTGCTCGTTCAGCAACACGATTTGTCATCAGCCCAACACAAAGGGGAAGAGAAGAGCTCAGAAATGACGGCTGGTAAAGTTCACACAACGCATGAAATGCTGGCTCCGACATGCGAATGTCGTTCAATGCAACTGCTCTGTGTGTGTGTGTGTGTGTGTGTGTGTGTGTGTGTGTGTGTGTGTGTGTGCGCAGCGCGCGCGCGCGCGCGCGCGCGCGCTAATTCGTGGTGGAAAAAAAAATCACAAACAAGTACAATCCAAAAACTTGTATAAGTCGAGCCAAAAGGACGCGGCTGAAACCGAGTTTTGAATACTTTGTAAGCATTTCTATTTTGGTCTGGCTCAAAACTTCCTCACTTGGTGTTTCTTTCCCTTTTTCTAGAACTGTACGTCATGAATTCATTGGAGGTGGGAGTGAAAGTGGAAATGTGTGGCAGCTTGTGTTCCAAAGTTTAAAGCAGACTCAAAATAAGTGAATTTAAGATTTAGCAGCAGTGTCCATAATTATAAGACAGATAAGCTGCAGATAAAATCCAACGCAGCCATTGAATGTGAAACGAACGTAGACTGCAAAAGAAAAAAGAAATCGTGAACCAGTCTCCCTCTAGAAATTAGAACTAAATTGAAGAACTGTTACTGATGAAATTGCTTGACACCGGTCTCACAATGAAAGGTCTCTAACCGGAATACCACGCAGCGGCTCTGAAATATCTTGCGAGATGAAAACTGAACTCTTCAGAGAGTAGGACGCTTTAAGATTAAAGTGGGTTGGTAACGAGATTAAAAAGTACCCTCTCACATTTACAGATATGTACTTCTCTCTCTTGGGGGGGGGGGGGGGGGGGGGGGGGGGGGGGGGGGGGGGGGGCAGTGGAAGGGATAAGAGGAAGCTGTCCTTCAAAAGTTGTAGATTACCTTTTGAAATAAACTCGGTCACCTACGCTGACGTCACGTGTCACGTGATATGCGCAAGTGACAGCCTGTAAATGGATTCAGCTGACGAAATTCAGTTATTCCACAAACCAGTCTGGTAAACTGTTAGTCAAAATGCGATCTGCTGATGGATAGGCCTCCTCTGTGACACTGACACTGAGACTTTTTATCATCCAGCAAACATCTGCAGCGTGGGGCGAGTGTTTGTTGTTGCGCTATTGTTAGCGTGCACTGAGAAGGGAGAGAAATCTACTCGCCAAACAAACAAACAAACAAAACAAACACTTAGATTGAATGGACAATTGAGATGCACATCTATCTGTGAAGTCCAAAAACAGATGGTGGTGCATAGACAGTAATTTTGATATGGAGCTGGAATTGAACACAGGGGATAATAAAGCTTATCTCATGGGTTTTGGCGTGACAGTAGGCTGTTAAATTAACGCCATGTGTCATTGCATCTCTGTTTGTTTGAAGAGACCCAGCTGCCCTTCAGCCTTAGGAGAGCGTCAGTGGCATGAAGGGATCGCTGCAAAGCTGAGCAACAATGCATCACAGTGGTGACATGCTGCACGTGCTGTTGGACCTGTAAGCCTGTGCTCTCTGTGGTGACATGCTGCTCGTGCTGTTATACCTGTAAGCCTGTGCTCTCTGGGACAGGCTCTGAACGCTCTCTACCCCCCACAACAAGGAGGACACCCAGTCCGTTTGGGAGGAGGGGAGGGGAGGAAACGATGGAAGAAGGGGGCGGGGGAGAGTTTGGGGGGTGGAAGGTTGGGGAGGGGAGGAATAATGGTCACCCTCAACTTGCTGACTGGCTGCATTGCCTGCCTTTGAGATCAGGGTGGCTGGTCACAGTGTGCAGGGGCTGAGAGTGGCAGAGCTAATGGACTGTTAAGTGAGGAATGGGGGAAAGAGGCTGCACAGAGGGAGGATGGGAGGGGAGAGACGTCAGCTGACAGAGAAAGATTAGACACTGTGCAGGACAAGAGGAGAGAGAGAAGGAAAGGAGAATGGAATCACACTGCAACACCAACACTGACCAACACTGCAGATGTCTGTATCTCTTGGGCCTGGTTGATGACGGAATATCTTATCAAGGAAACGTAGGGTACAGCGCTGTCATATAGTCAGTCTCAGACCAGACCAGAACTCTCTTAGTGTCCTGTTCATAATCCTCAATGGCATGGGCAATTATACAGGAAGAAAAGAAAGAAAAAAACCCTTCAAAAAACTCTTATCTTTTTCAGGATCAGTGTTATGTGTCAGGAAGATATCTTTTAATTCGTAGTTGTATTTTTCCATCACAAGTGTTATGTGTCATGTGTATGTCTTGATGGAGGCGATGAGGGGAAGAGCGGGGAAGGTGAAGAGGGTATGGGCGACAGTGAGGAAGGGGGAGGACGATGAAAGGGTAAACATGGAGTTCCAGGGTGGTTGAGGGGGTTGCAGTGCTCTGAGGACCAGTGGGGCTGGCTGTCTTCTACCAATGATCAGGATCAGGTCAAGACTCACCAGTGGGAGGCTTAGAAATGATTACTTTCGCTAAAGAGGCGTCTGTGAGGTGGATTGTTTGTTTGCCACCAAGAGTGCGCAAAACGTTTTGAAGCATTTCTAAGGACACTGGGAGTAGAGGTGGAATGTGACCGAAGATCAAAGCCTGTAAATTATGGTGTGGATCCATGGCTCAGATCCAGGTGAAAGGATCCAGGATCCGTTGGTCTTGGTGGAGGGCTGCACTCTCCCAAGTGTCCTGGTAGTTCCTTCATTTTGGTTTGTCTGCACGGAGCCACGTTGACAGATGTAAATCTCTGTGTGTGTGTGTGTGTGTGTGTGTGTGTGTGTGTGTGTGTGTGTGTGTGTGCCCTGCTAGTTCCTTCATTTTGGTTTGTCTGCATGGAACCACGTTGACAGATGTAAATCTGTTGTGTGTGTGTGTGTGTGTGTGTGTGTGTGTGTGTGTGTGTGTGTGTGTGTGTGTGTTTGTGTGTGTGTGTGTGTGTGTGTGTGTGTGTGTGTGTGTGTGTGTGTGTGTGTGCCCTGCTAGTTCCTTCATTTTGGTTTGTCTGCATGGAACCACCTTGACAGATATAAATGTGTGTGTGTGTGTGTGTGTGTGTGTGTTGTGTGTGTGTGTGTGTGTGTGTGTGTGTGTGTGTGTGTGTGTGGTGTGTGTGTGTGTGTGTGTGTGTGCGTGCCCTGCTAGTTCCTTCATTTTGGTTTGTCTGCATGGAACCACGTTGACAGATATAAATCTCTGTGTGTGTGTGTGTGTGTGGTGTGTGTGTGTGTGTGTGTGTGTGTGTGTGTGCGTGCCCTGCTAGTTCCTTCATTGTGGTTTGTCTGCACGGAGCCACAATGACATATATGAATCTGTGTGTGTGTGTGTGTGTGTGTGTGTGTGGTGTGTGTGTGTGTGTGTGTGTGTGTGTGTGTGCCCTGCTAGTTCCTTCATTTTGGTTTGTCTGCACGGAGCCACAATGACATATATGAATCTCTGTGTGTGTGTGTGTGTGTGTGTGTGTGTGTGTGTGTGTGTGTGTGTGTGTGTGTGTGCGTGCCCTGCTAGTTCCTTCATTTTGGTTTGTCTGCATGGAACCACCTTGACAGATGTAAATGTGTGTGTGTGTGTGTGTGTGTGTGTGTGTGGTGTGTGTGTGTGTGTGTGTGTATTTGTGTGCATGTGTGTGTGTGTATGTGTGTGTGTGTGTGTGTGTGTGTTGTGTGTGTGTGTGTGTGTGTGTGTGTGTGTGTGTGTGTGTACATGTGTGTGTGCGTCTGTGTGTGCGTGCGTGCGTGCGTGCTTGCAGTGTGTGTGTGTGTGTTACAAAAAAATCCTAAACTTATCTTCATAGCTTACATAAATCACGTCAAAAAACACACAGCTGACTTTACGTTACGAACGTTTCATCGGCATCTCTATTTTGGTCTTGATCTACACTTTCCAGTTGGTGTTTCTGTCCTTCTTCCAGAAGTGCACGTCATAGACCGCTTTGAGGATAGGAGTGGGAATGAGAATAGGGGCGGGAATTTGAAGCAATGTGTTTTCAAAACTTCTCGGCAGACTCAAAAATAAACTGAATTCATGATCTTAGCAGCAGTGTGCGTTTTATTTTTCTAAATGTTAGTTAAACGTAAGAGATCAAATTCTATGCCAACCGTTTGATGTTCATCAAGAGATGCAGTAGGAATGAACTTCACAACTGATTACCTCCAGAAAACAAGAGTCGAATTCGTGTTCTGCAATGAAACGTCGGTAACCTGAATAGCTTGAAGCAATTATCAAAGATTTTTTTTTTTTTTTTTTTTTGGGGGGGGGGGGGGGGGGGGGGGGGGGGCGAACTACATTCTTCTGAACTCAGGAGATCTTTAAGGTGGGTGGGCTGTTTACGAGACTGAAAAGCGCTCTCAATCTCCCACATATTTACAGACAGGTACTTCTCTCCACCCCCCTACCCTCCCCCCCCCTCACTTTATCTCCTCCAGCCTTCACTGCACCCACACCAGGGGTGGGGGGGGGGGGGGGGGGGGGGGGGGGGGGCGGGGCAGGGTGGAAGGTGGGCAGTGGTAGACATAAGAGAAAGCTGTCATCTAAAGCCTGGAATTCCCTTTGAAGTAAATTCAGTACCCGCTCTGACGTCACGACCCGTGTGATGAGCACAAGCGAAACCTATCAAATTAATTCAGCCAATGAAATTCAGTTATCCACAAATCAGTTTGGTAAAACATCAGTCAGAATGCAGTCACTGTGACAGTGACTATAAATCTCCTCACAATACAGCTAACATCCCCAGAGCCGAGAGCGCCTGCTCGTTGCTGTGCAACTGTTAGCGTGGATCAAGAAGGGGAAGAACTCTACTTGCCAAAAAACGCGTTTCAGATTGATTCCACAGTTGAAATACGCATCATTATGCGCCTTCCAGTGATACATCAGGTGGGTGGCGGGGGAGAGAGCGGGCGAGAGGGAGAGGGGGGGGGGGGGGGGCGTCGTAAGTGGAAGGGGGTGACAAGTTTTGAAATGGAGCCGGGATTCCACAAACGGAAAAATGCGGACGCACATCACATGGGTTTTGACGTCGATGTTGATCGCGGAAGGAGACAGTTTGTGTCTTATTGCACCTCATTTCTTGGAAAAGACCAGCTGCCCTTTGGCCTGGGATGTTGGTGAGGTGAAGGAATCAGTGCGAGAGCTGAGCTACAATAGAACAACAGTGATGACATGCTGCACGTGCTGCACCTGTTGCCCTTCGGCCCGCTTTGGACAGATGTTGCACACTTTCTCCCCCACACGACAAGGACGACACCCAGTCCTATGGGAGCAGGGGAGATGAAGAGAAAGAGTGGGAGACTTTGAGGAGGGGGGTGGATGGGAAGGAACGGACGGCGAGGGGGAGGGTACACGCTTTGCTGGTTTTTGAGGTAGGCTGGCTGGCTGGCTGCAGGGGCTGAGAGTGACAGTCAACGGATTGGTCTGTCGGGGGATGAGGGAGAGTGGAGTGGCCAGGGGAAACGGAGGGAAGAGGGGAGACACGCCGACTGACAAGAGAAAGAATAAACACTGCGCATCAAGAAGACAGGAGGAAAGAGAAGGGAATCTCCCTCTGTGACATCACCTGGGGGGGGGGGGGGGGGATTAACATTTAATTGAAATAAAAATGAACAGTCGGTGGTGAGCAAGAGCCCCAAATCTTGATGATTCACCAGCTGGCACTGAATTGATGCGGGCTTTATTACACTCATAAAACCATGCGTCTTTGATCTTTTTCCCCCAATATCATCTCCACACGCCGCATTGCCACCCACCACCCTCGCCTCCTTCTCCATTAAAAGCACCTTGATTTCGCACAGAGTGAAGCAGTGAGGGAGTGTGTAGACACATGAGTGTTCCTGCATTTAACGGTGTGGATCGACAAAGGGTGCCATTAGGTTTTCAGTCTTGCCGCCTCTTTCGCGGTAAATTGTCTAGAAACGCTTCACAGGCAGCAAGGGATGGCCTGCCATGTTACAGGCGTTCAGGACAGGACAGAGAACAACAACGCGTTTAGCAACACCTGTGATTTGTCATTAGCCCATCAGGAAGAGGAAGAGAAGATAGAGACAACAATTATGGCTGGTTCAGTGTGTGTGTGTGTGTGTGTGTGTGTGTGTGTGTGTGAAAAGGTTATTATCATCTGGAATCACCGAGCACACAAATTTACATTTGCACCTGTGTGAAAAAAATGTAACCATGGGACAGAAGTATGTATGAATATAGTGATGCATTTGTGCAGGTGTCTGTGTCTTCCAGACCTGGCTGACAGCAGGGTAGCATTTACTGTCCACACTGGAACTCCTTGGCATCATAGTTATCATCCTCTTCATCGTTAATCATCAGAGAAAACCCTACAACTCGGTGTCCCTTCACGCCCGCCCGCTTGATGTCGTTATGACAGGAAAAAGAAAACGAAAAGAAAAAACTGAACTCATGATCATGATCACTAAAGAGTTGTTTATTTACTCTTGCCTCCCCCTCCACCCACCACCACACTAAGTGTCATGTGCGTCTTGATGGAAGTGATGAGGTGATGAAGAGGGGAGAGCGGGGAAGATATTTCACAGGGAGGAGGATGGAATAGCAGAGAGCGAGTCGCACGTGCACAATCATCCAGTGGTGCTTACTATGTCCTGCTGATGACCTGGATTAGGACCAAGTCCATCATTATTTTTTTGCAAGTGTTCCTATTTTGGTCTGGCTGTCGGCTTTCTCGTTTGGTGTGTTTCTCTCTCTCTCTCTCTCTCTCTCTCTCTCTCTCTCTCTCTCTCTCTCTCTCTCTCTCTCAGAATTGCTCGCCATGAATTGTACTGGGGGTGCGAGTGGGTACGGGAATCGTGGCGTGTTTTGAGGCAATATATGTTCCAGATGTCGAAGCAGATTCAAAACAAGCGGATTTGAGACTTAACAGCAGTCCCCAGTGTTGAAATGTGAGCCAAGTTCAGGAGAAAATTCAATGTGGGGAGCAAGAAAGAACTCTGTAACTAATCTACTTCTAAAAGATAATTGAACTAAACTCAAAACACTGTTACTAATAAATCTGCTTGAATCCTAATTTGTAAGGAAAGGTCGCTAACTTGAATGCAATGAAGCGATTCTGAAAGATCTTGGGAGATGTATTAAACTGCGTTGTTCAGAAGGGTAGGGCATTAAAAGTTTACTGTGTGCTGATAACGATATTAACGAGTGCTCTCCTAACTCTCCCCCCCCCCCCCCCCCCCACCCCCATCCACCACATTCACACTCCTGATCTCCTCCAACCTTCCATGCATTCATGCCCTGAGAGGAAGGAGAAGGAGGGAGTGGGGGGGGGGGGGGGGGGGGGGGGGGGGGGGGGGAAGGTGAGCAGTAAGAGGAATAAGAAAAAGGTGTCAAACAAATGCTTCTGTTCCCTCTGTAATGAACCTACTCTCTGACGTTACGATTTATGCGACATGCACATGCCAAATTCAGCTATTCCACAAATCCATTCGGTAAAGTATTTATCAAACAAGGACCTGCTTGACAGTGCACTGTGACAGTGACCATCAGTGTTCTTACCAATCAACAACATATCCAGTGCGGGACCACAGTTTGTCCTTGTGCTGCTGTTAACGTGGAGCAAGAAGGAGGAAAACGCTGCTCGCCGAAAAGGCCATTTTTGGACCGATCAGACAGTTCAAATGTGCACCTTTAGGTACAGTCCATTGACAATTCTAGTAATACTTGGGGGGGAGGGCGGGGGGCGTTAGGTTAAAAATGGAGCTGAAAGTTCACCAAAGGAAGCTTAAGACGCGCGTCACACGGTTTTTGACGTCAGAGGTGGTTGCTGAAACAAAGAACGTCTGTATTAGTGTACCTTTATTTCTCGAAAAAAAGACCAGCTGTCCTTTGGTCTTGGGGATATTAGAGACGCGAATCGCTAGATCCATCTGAGAGCTGAGCAACAATACAACAATGCTGCACGTGCCCGACCCGTTGCCCTGTGGTCGGCGTGAACAGCTGTTTTGCGCACGCTTTCTATTCCACATGCAAGGAAGACACCCAGGCCATTTGAGAATAAGGGAGGGGGGGTGGGAGGGGGGGGGGGTGGGAGGGGGGAATAATGGCCTTCGCCATGTTGCTGATAAGGCACACGCGTGGCTGGCTTTTGAAGTCAGGTTGGCTGTGGTGGTCGGTGTGTTGTGGCTGGAGTGTGGCGAAGGGCTAATGGATTGTGCACTACGTAGTGTAAGGGATGATCCGGAGGGGGCGGGCGGGAGGGGAGTGGGGGGGGGAGGGGAGCCACGCGGCCTAACGGAGACACTATACCGGCCCTGAGGAGAGAAAGTTTGGAGTAGGGAATGTGTGTCTGTGGGTATAGATTTCACTTGTAAGGATCTAGTTGAGACCAGAGAGAGAGAGAGAGGAGAGAGAGAGTAATTGTCACAAGACTGTAAAGGCACTGCATTGTAACGGCAAACAGACTTAGGGCTCATGGTCAACAGACTTAGGACTCATGGTCAACAGACTTAGGACTCATGGTCAAATGTTTGAAGCTAAATCGTAATGTCATGCAGTGCCTGTTATTGCTTTTTCATAGTCATGCGAACAGGAACCTACTCTGCAAATACCGTGTGTTTGGTGTGCGTGCATGCGTTCGTGCGTGCGTGCGCGCGTGTGTGTGTGTGTGTGTGTGTGTGTGTGCGGACGTACACCAAATATATGTGTGTGTGCGTGCGTGCGTGCGTGCGTGCGTGCGTGTGTGTGTGTGTAAGCGCGCGCGCGCGCTTAAGTCCGGTCCGGACGCGTGTGTGCGTGCGTGTGTATGTATGTGTGTATGTGTAGGAGGGCGAGGTGTTACGGTGGAGGAGCAAGGATTAAGCATCTCTGTTGACCCATTGTTGTGCCTCTGTGGCATCCACCTCCCACACTGCGTGGCGTGGGAACCTTGCACCTTTCTGCTGTTCATTCTCCATTCATGCGCTTTTCTTTTTGTCCTTTACACTATGCCAGGATACACCTGTAGAATCAACAGTCTGTTGCCCCAGGTGAAGCGTTTTACCCCCCCCCCCCGCCCCCCCCCCCCCCCCAAGTGTTTCAGTGTTCTTTGTTTGTGTTGCTCTTTTCTTGAAATCACTGAATTTTTATTTGAAATAAACTGATCCTCGGGAAACACACATATCGCCGTACATGTGCCGCTCTTCGCCGGAAAGCAGAAATACAAGCGTGCATATTTGTAAACATTCAGATGCATGCCGAACACATGCTCACGAGTGTGCACGCGCGGGCGCGCGTGCGCGCGTGCACACACACACACACACACACACACACACACACACACACACACACACACACACACACACACACACACACACACACATATACATGCGTGCAGACGCATACAAAGCCATACACATACAACCACACACAACACAAATTGACACGCACACGCACAAACACAGACACACACACACACACACACACACACACACACACACACACACACACACACACACACACACACACACACACACACGCACGCACGCACGCACGCACCACACACACACACACACACACACACACACGCACACGAGAGAGAGAGAGAGAGAGAGAGAGGGAAGGGGTGTAGACCATGTCAGCTAGACATTCACAGCCTGACCAGCTCGCTGGGTGAATGCATAGGTCAGACATCCGCTACTTCAAGCCCCGCAGACCCTCTCCCCAACTCTTCACTTAACTTGTTAGCTGGCTATAGACTATGACAGCACCCTCTCCCCAACTCTTCACTTACCTTGTTAGCTGGCTGTAGACTATGACAGCACCCTCTCCCCAACTCTTCACTTACCTTGTTAGCCGGCTGTAGACTATGACAGCACCCTCGCCCCAACTCTTCACTTACCTTGTTAGCTGGCTGTAGACTATGACAGCACCCTCTCCCCAACTCTTCACTTACCTTGTTAGCTGGCTGTAGACTATGACAGCACCCTCTCCCCAACTCTTCACTTACTTGTTAGCTGGCTGTAGACTATGACAGCACCCTCTCCCCAACTCTTCACTTACCACTCTTGACTTATGGCTGTAGCTATCTGTAGATTATGACAGCACCGTCTCCCCAACTCTTCACTCATATCTTGTTAGCTAGCTGTAGATTATGACAGCATGCTTGCTTCACAAGCCGGTAGTCACTTACCACTCTTGACATGATTTCTAAACTGTACACGACTGTTTTCCTTCACAAAACACACTTATTAAGCTGTTATCCCTGAGGACTGCAAACGTTTTCCGTAGGATTATAGCTCCCCCATGAGGATTATATCCGTTTTCCATGAGGATTATAGCTGTTTCCCATGAGGATTACAGCTGTTTTTTCCTTCCATGAGGATTATAGCTCTCTTCCATGAGGATTATAGCTCCTTCCATGAGGATTATAGCTGTTTTCCATGAGGTTATAGCTGTTTCCCATGAGGGGTTTTAAACGTTTTCCATGAGGGTTTTAGCTGTTTTCCATGAGGATTTTAGCTGTTTTCCATGAGGATTATAGCTGTTTTCCATGAGGGTTTTATAGCTGTTTTCCATGACGATTATAGCTGTTTCCATGAGGATTATAGCTGTTATTCCATGAGGATTATAGCTGTTTTCTATGAGGATTATAGCTGTTTTCCATGAGGGTTTTAGCTGTTTTCCATGAGGATATAGCTTTTTTCCATGAGGGTTATAGCTGTTTTCCATGAGGAATATAGCTGTTTTCCATGATGAGGATTATAGCTGTTTTCCATGAGGGTTTTAGCTGTTTTCCATGAGGATTATAGCTGTTTTCCATGAGGATTATAGCTGTTTTCCATGAGGGTTTTAGCTGTTTTCCATGAGGATTATAGCTGTTTTCCATGAGGGTTTTAGCTGTTTTCCATGAGGCTTATAGCTGTTTTCCATGAGGTTTTTAGCTGTTTTCCATGAGGATTATAGCTGTTTTCCATGAGGGTTATAGCTTTTATTCAATGAGGATTATAGCTGTTTTCCATGAGGATTATAGCTGTTTTTCCATGAGGATTATAGCTGTTATTCCATGAGGATTACAGGTGTTTTCCATGAGGATCATAGCTGTTTTCCATGAGGATTATAGCTGTTTTCCATGAGGATTACAGCTGTTTCCCATTAGGAGTACATGTGTTTTCCATGAGGATTACAGATGTTTTCACTTTTTTCTCAAGAAAGTAGTTATTTGTCAATGTTTTCCCTATTTGTATGGGAAGATCGCCCATTATCCTTGAGAGAAAAACAACAAAACCAGGAAAAGAGTTGTGCTCATGGGGATCACAGTTATCTTCCCTGTTTTGCCCTCCTCGCTTGCGCTTGTCATGATAAACAGCGATCATGGCTCTTTCCCTTGTTGACGACATCTCGCCTGGACACCCTGCTGTCCTCAGGAAAACAAAGACAACACTTGTTGTCCCCAAAGAAATTTGGAAAACGATTGTGACCCTGAGGGAAAAACAACAGAAAAATAGCTATTATCTTCAGGAAAACAGGGAAAACAGTTGTGAACTCTAAGAGAATCATTGTAATCCTAGGATGATAACTATTTTCACTTTTTTCGCCATTTTCATCAAGAATCATATCTCTTCTTAAAGGAAATCAGCCACTATCACCTTCAGACGCTAGTATACTCCAATAGTAATTCCTACGGATTCTGGCACCGTTGGTCAGCAGATGTGGTGTAGCGTATAGGCACCTGCTTGTGCATGTGGTCAGACTCTCGATATCCTCATTTTTTATTTGACTGTACTAGTAAAAAAAATCACTTTCAGCCTCTTCATGATAAGATGAAGTCCTTCAAGCTTCCGTTGACTTTGTCAAGTGTTTTTAATCCCAGTTATGAGAACGGCTGGAGCCTGGCAATGTTGGCTGTTACTCTTATTAAATCTCATCCACTTGGAAGATATTTTTTAATTCTTCCACCGCCCCACCCTCTCCCCAATGCCTCCCTCCCCCCTAACAAGTTTGTTTGTTTGTTTGTTTTTTAGAACCAATTCGCGAATTTTTGAAATGTTAAAATCTTATTCTAGGCATATTCCATATCAGTATGGTTCGGCGTCTAATTTGCACGTAGAGAGCAAGGCTTTTCATCCCCCCTCCCCCCCCCCCCCCCCCCCATCTTCCTCCCTCTTCTTCCCTTCCCCAATCCATAT
>JADBJO010002179.1:153722-158722 GCA_016801955.1 Conus betulinus
GTGTGTTGTCATTAATTACGATCAGTGACAATGAACATCTGCCATCAACCTTTGCTGTGCTCCATGTCACGTGTTGTCATTAATTACGATCAGTGACAATGAACATCTGCCATCAACCTTTGCTGTGCTCCATGTCACGTGTTGTCATTAATTACGATCAGTGACAATGAACATCTGCCATCAACCTTTGCTGTGCTCCATGTCACGTGTTGTCATTAATTTACGATCAGTGACAATGAACATCTGCCATCAACCTTTGCTGTGCTCCATGTCACGTGTTGTCATTAATTACGATCAGTGACAATGAACATCTGCCATCAACCTTTGCTGTGCTCCATGTCACATGTTGTCATTAATTACGATCAGTGACAATGAACATCTGCCATCAACCTTTGCTGTGCTCCATGTCACGTGTTGTCATTAATTACGATCAGTGACAATGAACATCTGCCATGTCAACCTTTGCTGTGCTCCATGTCACGTGTTGTCATTAATTACGATCAGTGACAGTGAATGAACATCTGCCATCAACCTTTGCTGTGCTCCATGTCACGTGTTGTCATTAATTACGATCAGTGACAATGAACATCTGCCATCAACCTTTGCTGTGCTCCATGTCACGTGTTGTCATTAATTACGATCAGTGACAATGAACATCTGCCATCAACCTTTGCTGCTGCTCCATGTCACGTGATTGTGACAATGAATGCCATCAACTTTGCTGTGCTCCATGTCAGTTGACAATAATTACATCAGTGCCATCAATCTGCCATTTGCTGTGCTCCATGTCACGTGTTGTCATTAATTACGATCAGTGACAATGAACATCTGCCATCAACCTTTGCTGTGCTCCATGTCACGTGTTGTCATTAATTACGATCAGTGACAATGAACATCTGCCATCAACCTTTGCTGTGCTCCATGTCACGTGTTGTCATTAATTACGATCAGTGACAATGAACATCTGCCATCAACCTTTGCTGTGCTCCATGTCACGTGTTGTCATTAATTACGATCAGTGACAATGAACATCTGCCATCAACCTTTGCTGTGCTCCATGTCACATGTTGTCATTAATGTTGTCATGAACATTACGATCAGTGACAATGAACATCTGCCATCAACCTTTGCTGTGCTCCATGTCACGTGTTGTCATTAATTACGATCAGTGACAATGAACATCTGCCATCAACCTTTGCTGTGCTCCATGTCACGTGTTGTCATTAATTACGATCAGTGACAATGAACATCTGCCATCAACCTTTGCTGTGCTCCATGTCACATGTTGTCATTAATTACGATCAGTGACAATGAACATCTGCCATCAACCTTTGCTGTGCTCCATGTCACGTGTGTTGTCATTAATTACGATCAGTGACAATGAACATCTGCCATCAACCTTTGCTGTGCTCCATGTCACGTGTTGTCAGTTAATTACGATCAGTGACAATGAACATCTGCCATCAACCTTTGCTGTGCTCCATGTCACGTGTTGTCATTAATTACGATCAGTGACAATGAACATCTGCCATCAACCTTTGCTGTGCTCCATGTCACGTGTTGTCATTAATTACGATCAGTGACAATGAACATCTGCATTAATTACGATCATGACAACCTTTGCTGCTGTGCTCCATGTCACGTGTTGTCATTAATTACGATCAGTGACAATGAACATCTGCCATCAACCTTTGCTGTGCTCCATGTCACGTGTTGTCATTAATTACGATCAGTGACAATGAACATCTGCCATCAACCTTTGCTGTGCTCCATGTCACATGTTGTCATTAATTACGATCAGTGACAATGAACATCTGCCATCAACCTTTGCTGTGCTCCATGTCCACATGTTCACGTGTTGTCATTAATTACGATCAGTGACATGAACATCTGCCATCAACCTTTGCTGTGCTCCATGTCACGTGTGTGTTGTCATTAATTACGATCAGTGACAATGAACATCTGCCATCAACCTTTGCTGTGCTCCATGTCACATGTGTCATTAATTCATTAATTACGATCAGTGACAATGAACATCTGCCATCAACCTTTGATCAGTGACAATCCATCTGTCAACTTTGCTATGTCCATGTCACATGTTGTCATTAATTACGATCAGTGACAATGAACATCTGCCATCAACCTTTGCTGTGCTCCATGTCACGTGTTGTCATTAATTACGATCAGTGACAATGAACATCTGCCATCAACCTTTGCTGTGCTCCATGTCACGTGTTGTCATTAATTACGATCAGTGACAATGAACATCTGCCATCAACCTTTGCTGTGCTCCATGTCACGTGTTGTCATTAATTACGATCAGAGAACAGCCAGACCTTTGCTGTGAGAGAGAGAGAGAGATGCTTCAGAGGAGAGAGAGAGAGAGAGAGAGAGAGAGAGAGAGAGAGAGAGAGAGAGAGAGAGAGAGGAGAGAGAGAGAGAGAGAGAGAGAGAGAGATAGTGTTGATATAAAGTGTTGCAAATAGATAGAAAGTAGCCGCTAATCAGAAAGGGGGGGGAGAAAAAAAAAGGCAAATGCATCCATCAGGTGAATGCATAGTAAAGTGTGCTACGTCAGAATAAGACGTCATACAGAACATTGACGGCGTCACTTTCTGATGACGCATATTTGGAACCAGTGGGCACCACCAAGAAGCGACTGCTTGTCCAGGAAAATGAAACTCTTGAGAGCGGAGCGGAGTGTCTGCCAGAAGTAAATCACTTTCAGCACGCTCGCTTTTTACACCCCATAACACCTCTAAAGAGTAATGCCACGATAGGTCTGGCTCCCCTCCCCCCCCCACCCCCCCCCCCCCCCCCCCTCCACCGCCTCCCCCCTCTCCATATCCACCTACACCGCCCCTTATCCCTTCCACCGCCCATTTTCTTTTCGTGCTGTTTTTCTTTGGTTCGAGTTTGGTTCAGTCTATTGAAAATAACGAATCTACTGACTGAGTCTATTCAGAGTCTATATTAGTCCACGTAGATGAACAAATTATATTTGTGAAAAAAAAAAAAAAGTACGAACCAGAAAACCACTGTAACCCCCTTCCTGTCCTTTCTCCATCCACCCCGCTGAACGTACTTACCCCCCCCCCCCCCCCCCCCCCCCCCCCCCCCCCCCCTTTGCCTCCAAGAGATTCCCGGCTCTGTGCACCGAGTCTTTAAGCCTGCTTCAACGCTTGTATACAGACTGAGCTCTGTAGTTTTCTATAAAGCAGAAGATGTCTGTCACGCCAACAAGATCTTCACGCCAGTTTCAATCCCCATTCATCTGTCTCGCCCATCCTTTGCCCTTCGTCCGCTCCACCGGAGTGCATGCATAACACGTGAGGAGTCAAAACAGGCAGACGGCTTCTTTTTTTTTTGTTTTGTTTGTTTATGTGTTTGATTTGTCTCGTATTCGGTTTTATCTTGTGGTGGCGAGAGTCGTTGTTTACGCTGATGCTTGAAATCTTCCTTTCGGTGACAGGATTGAAAGAAAGAATGAAATCGTGTGTGTGTGTGCGTGTGTGTGTGTGTGTGTGTGTGTGTGTGTGTGTGTGTGTGTGTGTGTGTGTGTGTGTGTGTGTGTGTGTGTGTGTGTGTGTGTGTGTGTGTGTGTGTGTGTGTGTGTGTGTGTGTGTGTGTGTGTGTGTGCGTGCGTGCGCGTGCGTGCGTGCGCGTGCGTGCGTGCGCGCGCGCGTGTGTTTGTGTTGTGTGTGTGTGTGTGTGTGTGTGTGTGTGTGTGTGTGTGTGTGTGTTTCTGCATATGTGTGCGTGTATGTATGCTGACTTCAGAGAGAGAGAGAGAGAGAGAGAGAGAGAGAGAGAGAGAGAGAGAGAGAGAGAGAGAGAGATTTTGCGTCTGTGATGTTTCTCCCACCATTTGCTTAATGCAGAAAAAAGTGCACTGAGTGAGGTTTTTTTTTTTTTTTTTTTTTTTTTTAATTAATGTTTTTTTTAGGACCCAGTGGTTCTACGTGACATTTCACTGGTTTGCCCGCTCGTGGCCATCTGAGGTGAGCAGGAAATAAAGCCAAGAAACAGCAACAACAATAACAACAGAAACACGGAATAATCCCACGGAGACATTTCCAGACTGTGTTGCAAATCCATGCTGATGCCACGTTCTTTTGACCGCATGGACAGAGAGAAGAAAAGAAGGCGATGGGCAGATATTCAAACAGAGAGAGAAGAGAGAGAGAGAGAGAGAGAGAGGGGGGGGGGGGGGCAGGGAGAGGGGGAGGGGGAGGGAAGAAGGGAGAGAAGGAGAGAATGGCAAACATACAAAAGAGAGAGAGACAGACAGACAGACAGACAGACAGACAGACAGATAGAGACGCATTGCTGCTGCATTGATTAAATTCCTGAAGATCAGGATATATGAATTCAATGTTCTGATTACCTCTTGCGACCCCCCCCCCCCCCCCCCCCCCCCCCCCCCCACACACACACACACACACACACACACACATCACGTTCTCACCTATCAATCCGCCTCCTCTTTTTTTTTTTTTTTCCCCCCCTTCCTCTCTGCGATTGTCATCAATCAATAGAAAATTTTGGGAAAAGGGAAAGGTGGGGCGGAAGCAGCCGGATCATTGTCTGACAATGAAAAGATCATCGACATTCTCTAGCACTGGCCCTCTCTAACAGCTCTGACAACATCTCTGTGAAGCGAAACATGGCCACTTTGCTTTCGTTAAAGAACCTTTCTGTCACTTTTTGTGTTCTGTTTGTTTGTTTCTTTCTTTGTCGTTGTTTTGATAAGTCGGAATCACCTTTGTCCCATCCTCCAATATTTTTCGTATTTGTGTCAGCCAGCCTGTTTTCATGTTGAACATCTACTGTGTTTGCAGATCAGAGACGAAAGGTGCAGCAGGTTCTTGCTGCTGCTGTTTCTTGTTGATTTTGTTGTGTGTGTTTTTCTTGTTGATTTTGTTGCCCGTGATTTCAGATGATTTCAGGGGAAAATGATGGGGATTGTTTTGTCTGTGTGTGTGTGCGCGCGCGCGCGA
>JADBJO010002179.1:196222-208722 GCA_016801955.1 Conus betulinus
ACGCTCGTCGCTGCATGTAGAGAGGACTGTGTTTGCGAACCTTGACTGATAACTTGATTGATATCTACCTCATCCCTCATCCCCTCCGCATATACCCTCCCACCTCACCCTCCACCAGCTCCTTCTTTTGCCCCCCCCCCCCCCCCCCCTCCACCAATTACCCCCCCCCCCCCTCCTTCTTCCCCTTATCAGATCAGATACGTCACACAAAGAGGTCGGGAGAAATGAGGAAGGGGCGAGTGAACAGGAGGAGAATGAAAATACCGACGGTTTTTTCGCTACCAATGAGAGATGACGTTACTGTTTTCTGGTGGCATGGGGAAGGCAACAATGCGTGAATGTAATTGGAAAAGATTTCCTGTTTTGAACTCAAGTCCACAAAGTACTCTCTCTCTCTCTCTCTCTCTCTCTGTGAAACATTTTTTGTCATCCATCGTTAGGTTTTATTTCTCAGTATCGTTATGTGTAGATGTCGGGTCGTGACGTGATTCGCCGGATTGTGTGAGCTCCCTTGCCATGTGTGGAAAGAGCCGTCGGTATTCACGTGCTGGAGACGGGAGTGCAGTCAGTGTAGACGAGAGTGGTGTGAGTGGTATGTGCACAGACGGACGTGGTGGTGGTAGGCGGCTATAAGCCGTGTATCTTGTGTCTGCGGCGGTTCCCACGCTGTTTGTGTTGTCCTGGCTTTTCTTTGGGGTCTCTTTGGCAATCGGCTGGGAGGGCAGGAAGGTAGGAAAGGGGAGATAATTGTTGGTGGCAACTCTTGTTTCTGTCTTTGTCTCTGTCTCTGTCTCTGTCTGTTTGTCTGTCTCTTCTCTCTCTCTCTCTCTCTCTCTCTCTCTCTCTCTCTCTCTCTCTCTCTCTCTCTCTCTCTTTCTCCGTCGCACTCTCTCACTCTCTTTCTCTCTCTCTCACCTCCCTCTCTCTCCCTCCTCATCTTCCTCCTTCCCTCTCTTTCTATCCCTCATTCTCTCCGTCTTCCTCCCTCTCCCCCCTCTTTCTCCCTCTCTCTCCTGCCTCTGTTTTCTCTCTCTCTCTCTCTCTCTCTCTCTCTCTCTCCCTCCCTCCCTCTCTCCCTCTCCTCTTCACTCTCCACACCTCTCGCTCTCCGTCTCCCCTTCTTGCATGGAAAGGGAATAAAGGTTTTATCAGGTTCAGGTAAATGTTCAAACCAAAATATTAGTAACAAAAAAACAGCAAAAGAACAGAAGCGTCACTTAGAGAATGTATAATTCCTGTTTTATGGAAAAATGCCACTGTATGTCCTGTTCCCAAAAAACGCAACCCAAGCTGTTTAAATGATTACCGACCAGTTGCCCTCACATCTGTTGCAATGAAATGTCTTGAAAGAATTGTCCTCAGTTATGTTTTAAAAGATACTACACAGTACCAAGACCCGTTTCAGTTCGCATACCAACAGAACAGATCAACAGATGATGCCACACTCACACTTCTCCATCATGCTTTTTCACACCTCGAAAAACCTGCCTCCTTTGTACGCATTCTCTTTATTGATTTCTCATCAGCATTCAACACCATACAACCACATCTGATGGCAAAGAAACTCATTAACATAAATGTGGGTAACAAGCTCATTCTTTGGATAATTGATTTTCTTACACAGAGGACACAGTCTGTTCGATATCAAAGTGTGTTTCGTCTTCCAGAGTCATTTCAACTGGCGCACCCCAGGGTACTGTTTTATCACCAGTGCTTTTTACTCTGTACACAAATGATTGTTCAGGAAGTGATTCAACTTTGTACATTAAATATTCAGATGACTCAGCACTTGTAGATCTTTCCAACTCTGATTCTGTTTACTTCAAGGAGGTTCAAAGATTTGTTGACTGGTGCGATCATAACTATCTTGATCTGAATGTAACAAAAACGAAAGAAATGTTGATTGATTTTAGAAAGAATCCAAAAGCTGTACCACCACTTTTTATCAAAGGTGCTGAAGTAGAACGTGTTGAATCATACAAATATTTAGGAACTTTTATAGATAATAAGCTGAATTTTAAATCCCATGTTGAGTATGTCCACAAAAAATGTCAAACCAGATTATATTGTCTTCGCAAGCTGCGATCATTTCATGTGAATACTGACATTCTTCGGACATTTTATTCATGCTTCTTGGAATCTGTTCTAACTTTCTCATTTATGTTGGTATGGTGGGTTGACTGTGAAGAGCAGAAATGTGCTTGAGAAAGTGGTGAACGTGGGAGGAAAAATCGTTGGTGAGAGACAAAAAAGTCTGAGTGAGCTATATAGGTGCCGTGTTAGTTGTAAAGCGAAGAAGATTACGTGTGACCAGACCCACGTCCTTGCAAATCAGTATGACCTTCTTCAGTCAGGACGAAGATATCGATCGGTTAAATGCAGAAGTGTCAGATTTAAACAAAGTTTTATTCCCCTGTCCATTGATTTCTTGAACCGAGAAGATGTTTAATTGAAATCCAATTCCTCTATATGAATGTATGTCATATGTGAGAAAATGGGTAATGTGGCTAAATTATTGTTTATTTGCTGTGAATGTGTGTGACCACAAATTAATTTCTCAAATTGAGATTGTCTCCTCTCTCTCTCTCTCTTTCTCTCTCTCTCCCGTCACTCACTCTCACTCCTCTCTCTCTCTCCTCTCTCTCTCTCTCTCTCTCTCTCTCTCTCTCTCCCCTTTTTCTCTCTCTCCGTCACTCTCACTCCTCTCTCTCTCTCTCTCTCTCTCTCTCTCTCTCTCTCTCTCTCTCTCTGTCCATAGGACTCGCAAGCTGAATTGACAATAGAAAGTGTCAGTGTCTCTCTCCCTCCCCCCTCCCCCCCCCCCCCCCCCCCCCCCCCCCTCTCTCCCTCTCTCTCTCTCTCTCTCTCTCTCTCTCTCTCTCTCCACCGAACCGTCCCTTCTCTCTATAAGCCTTTCCTACTTATGTTTTCTGTAAAACCGTGTATATCTGAAACATTGTACGCATCGTCCCTAGGTTCTAAACATTGCCAGTTCTGTTAAAGAGCACTGAGCGCAAAGTGATCACGGTGCTCGTGTGGGCCCAGCTCCTGGTGTTGCAAGGCTTGACTGGCATTCGCTGAAGCATGTACGTACCCGTATGACGGGATCACCTGAAAAGTGGCCGCCGCTTTGTCGTTTTCATGTCCGTTAGAGGGCGAAGGGACTGTGAGTTCGTTCTGAAAATGTAAAGCGATTGAAGCTGAGTTTTAGACAGAGCTGTCTGATTGCCATCGCCATCTTCATCACCTTCCCCCCTCCCATTTTCACCCTTCCATCCCCCCCCCCCCCCCCCCCCTTAATCCCTACCCTTCCTTAACCAACATCACCGATCATCTCTACCCACCCACCCCCACCCCCTCACCCCGCCCCTCCTCTTCCGTTTTCAGCAAAGGTCACAATATAGAGGGGTCAAAGTGATGAATTAGGGGGTGAATGACAAGAAAACGTGAGGGGCGAAATCGTTGTGCAAGGCCGGATGTTGGGGGGGGAGGGGGGAGGGGGGAGGAGGCTGGATTGTCGGAGTGTCTGAACCCCCAGGCAGCCGCCCCTCCCACTTCAGCCCTCCCAGCCTTCAAAAGCTGCGTACTTGCCACGCTTCCTAACCTCCCTGCTTACGAGGAAAGAGCCCTAGGCCTCCCTTTGGACCCCCCCCCCCTCTCCCCACCTTTTTTCCTCTCGTAATAACTGATCCGGCCCTGTTATTGGAGGGATGGGGGGGGGGGGGGGGGGGGGGGGGAGAGGTAGCAGTACCGAGGGATGGGCTCAGACGGATGTGGTGTACAACTTTGATGTAACTCCTGGAGTTCTCTCCCACTCTGTTCCTGTCGACCTGAGTTTCATTTTGGGGCGCCTGGGTTGGACGTTCACAGCTGTACTGGGGGAACGGAGGGTAGGAGAGGCGAGACAGGTCTGCCCGCAGCTGGGCCCCCTGGTCCTCTCGTCTGTCTGTTGTTGTGTTGTGGTCTGTCGGACTCTTGGCTGATTGGTCGATCGGGCGATCTCTCTGTCCATCCGTCTGTCTGTCTGTCTGTCTGTCTGTCTGTCTCTCTCTCTCTCTCTCTCTCTCTCTCTCTCTCTCTCTCTCTCTCACAACACACACACACACACACACACACACACACACACACTCTCGGTGGTGTGCGTAGTGTACAGTGTATTGTAGTGTGGTGGTGTCAAGTGTTTTCACTTTGGATTTCTCTTCTTCAACTGCAATACAGTGTTGATGGATACCGCCACAGTAAACGTCATGTGATTTTTGTTCTTTCAAGTCATGACGGTCCGGTGCTGTGAGTGCTGTAGTGTGTGGCGTAGAATGTTTCTGTGTGTGTTAACATGGCCAGTTCCGTGTCTGAAAAAGACGAACAGGATGGGAATAAATTAAAGCCCACCATGGACAATTTTCAAAAACGATTTCACTGGGGCTCTAATGAACTTACCATATGGGAGAAACTGCCTTCTGTTCCGCTAGTCCGCGATCGGCAATAACAGCGAAGTTTCTTTCCACTTCTCCGAATATGACCACCATGACTCGTCTTACGTTTCGTCGTCAGCTATTATCCCCTTCCCCCCGCCCCAAGCCCTTGCAAAATCCGTCTTCCGTATCTGCTGTGCATCAGCCAAGTCCATCACTCTCACTCTCTATTTCACTGCGCAGTCACATGGAACGCTACTCTGCCAAGGGATCGACTGCCCGGAGTGGGGATACTTCTGAATGTGAAATTTTTAAAACAATTTATTTCCAACTTTTGGGTCAAGGGCAATATTCAAAAGCTGTCTCAGTCTTTACTTCAAACACCACTAACCTTCATCGGTTCAATTTCTTATCCTGTGCGTCTAATTCAACCTGACATTGATCTGTCTCAAATGGAAATCTTAACTCAGTGCAGCAGCAGCAATGACTCATCTCTTCCTGTGCGTTCTCATTTACTGTTGAACTCCAAGCCCTGACGAGTCAACACATGATGGTGGTCGTGATCTTCCCTCCTACTCCATCAGTGATTCAATCCCAGACACAGGAACTTAAACCAAAAGCAAAAAAAGGGAAGTCTCCGGTCAGCAGACGAACTCGTCTCTAATGTCAACGTTCTCTGTACAAGACTAGCCAAGGACAATCCAGTTCCACGCCATCTACCCATTTAAAACGAGAGATGACTCAGCTGGAACAGACTGTGAACTCCCATGTCCGCTGTAGACCTCTCCCCTGAAGCTATCAATTCAGTGACTGAAGATAGAAAAACTGCAGCTAAAAAATGAACTACGTGCTAACATATGTGACAAGTTTAATTCTACCTGTGACAAATTAGATGATCTAAAGAATAAAGTAATAAATTTAGAAAACAACCAACAAACAACTACTGAAAATAATTGTATCAAAACCCAGCTAGGCTCACTGCAGTCTCAAATGAAAAAAAGTGAAATCATACCAGAGAGAGTTTGTTACGACCGAAAAACACAAACAAGTTCAAGTTTATCAAACGTTGATACCTCTTTCCACGATGTTGGAATACAATCAGAATCAAAATCTTTCTCACAACCCCAATACACCTCTGTCCACACTGTTGGAATGCAAACTGAACGTTACCACTCTTACAACCTAATTACAATACTGTTGCTGAGTCAACGTCCTAGAGAACACCGTAACTGAAACCAACACAGTGCCCATCACATCTTCCCTGATGACATCAGATATTGAGTCACAGGCTTTCTGATAGCCTTTCTAATCGACATGGCGAGGCAAACATTTCCACTTGTCTCCCTCCTCATCCATCCAACAAGAAGAAGACAGAATCTATGCAATACGCTGTCCAGACTAGCAATCCCTTCACTCTTTTGTCAGACACAGATAACACAGATTCTGTAAATCCCAAATCCCCATCGTCAAAAAAAAGAAGAATACGTTCATGTGAACCAGCCAGATGCTGTCTCCATGTCGTCTCCTATCGACACGCTTTGTCGTATGTGCATTTCTAATGAAACGACTGTACTGCTCGTTGGTGACTCTATACTACGTTTCATCAATCCCAAATGTTTATTTCCTAGTTATGAAAGACCATGCAAGATTTGTGTTCCCGGAGTGTCCATTGAAGATATTCATTCATGGCTGTCTTGTCTGTCTGTGTTGTGTCCAAATGTGAAAAATGTTATATTACATGTTGGCATTAATTCATGTCCATCAGGTCCAGTATCTGTCAGTGCATGGTCTAACATCATTATCTTATGTAAACACAAGTTTCCTTCTGCACGTGTGAGTTTTAGCTCCATCCTACCAGCCAGAGGCAAACACTCCTTCAACAACACCATTTTACCGTCAAATCGTAATCCAAAAGAAGCGTGTGACCAACATGAAGTTACTCTTATTGATAATTTCCCTGCTTTTGCAGCTGATAAAACTTTGTATCGTGATACAATTCACCCCAACATTCGAGGTACTGGAAGGCTAGCAAACAACTTGAAAAGCCTGTGGCGAAATGGACATCATACCGAATATCTTCCTCCTGATCAGGTCAGTCATCCAAAGGCCTCTGCAAGAACTTCATAACGAAGGCAATTAAATTATACCCCCTTGTCACTCTCCAACTCATCGTCATTCGATCACTCTAATTTTTCAAATGTCCCAAGCAGTCAGGAACCCACCACCAACTATCACTTAGCCTCTGAAGATTTTCCGCCAGCCTCTCCCTTCAACATTTCCCCCCTTTACCTCAAAGATCAGTTTCCAAGGGATTTCAGAGTGACCCCTTATCACCCAATCATATCCACTGTCAACCCTTCCCAGCACCTTCTACCCATAACCCCCGACCAGCCCATGATGTCCGCAACTCTCTCCCAATGCACATTGTCCTTAGTAACCCCCTCCCTGCAGATAATGTTCACAACATTCCTTCACATTCTTTCTGTCATCAAAACCCCACACATAATCATCCACTCCCCCAACAAAACAGATCGCCTGGAATGACTCATTTCAGCACTCCAAATCCTATTCACCCTTATGCTGAACATTTATTGAAAATGGCATCACATCTTTTGTCTCAGCAGCACTCTTTCTCTTCTTATCCTAGTCTATAAAGTACATTATTTCAATGTCATCATGTTTTCTCATAATTTTTGCTGTAATGATGATTTAAAAGTGTGTCATGAACAGTATATTTGTCGTTGAATTTTTTCTATTTATTTCTCTGTTGATTGTGATGTGACGAATTGTGTGCATATTCTTGTCCCTAAGTATAATGGGTAAGCGTGTTTTAATAAGTGGCCACGCTTGAGTGTGTATATTTTTGTTAAGGGGAGGGGGTTGGTGAGGGATTGTCTGTAATCAATGTTAGAATGAGCATGAATTGAATGGAGCACCCACAGACTTACCGGACCAAGATGACTGTTCTTGGCTTTGTCAGAGTAATTCGTACGGTTGCTCCTGCTGATACGACAGTTGTCAGTTTTTTTGTCTTTTTTTTTTCTGCTTTTCGCGATCTCTCTCTCTCTCTCTCTCTCTCTCTCTCTCTCTCTCTCTCTCTCTCTCTCTCTCTCTCTGTGTGTGTGTGTGTGTGTGTGTGTGTGTGTGTGTGTGTGTGTTGCTTACTTAACTGTAGACAGATATTAGCCTTCGTTGATCTTTTAACTTAAAAAACTTCGCACATAATATATGTTCCATTTTCTGTTGTATTTTTGATTACGTGTCTGATGATTTTTTGACTCATTGTTGACTTGTTACTAAATTGTTTGGTATTACAATATCCTTTGTTGGTATTTGGTATTACTTTTCTTGCAATTTACATTCCTGCTTTGCTATTGCGTCAAGATGTTGCGAACGAAAGAAGTCTGGCCATCTGCAGGTGGCCTTAAGGTTGGGTTTTCTGAACATTAACAGTTTGATTAATAAGTTATGCGACGTGTCTCGTGTTTTTATATAATCATGGTAATTGTTTTTCATTTATTTGGTTTCGCGGAAACAAGATTAACACACCATATTTCTGACACAGAGATTAATTTTAACTGGTTATAACTTAGTTCGAAATGACCCTTCCAGACCAAGAGAAACAGGTTTACTTGTTTATGTTCACGAATCTATTAGATTTAATCGAGCCGCTTCGCTCGAAAAATATCATATAGAATCACTATGGATAGAGTTACAGTTCAAAACTTCCAAACCGATTCTCTTAGGCTTTATGTACAGAAACCCAGCAAAACATGCTGACTGGATAGATAACTTACTCTAACGATGGAGGAGGCGTCCTTACTCTCAAACGAAATTATTTTACTGGGTGAATTTAACATTGATCTTTTGAAAGCGAACAAATCCTGGATTCAAACCTACACTTCTTTTATTCTGACTCAGTTAATCGATAAGCCAACACGAATCACTGCTACTTCCCAAACTCTCATTGACCATGTTTACACATCTTCTGTACATACCATAATAGAAATATGATCACCAGTCTTTGGATGCAGCGATCCACTCCCCTGTCTGTTTTACTTGGTCTAAACGAGGCGTTAAAATCCCCCTAAATCATCATAAGTATATTACGTATAGGAACTTTTCAGGCTTTGATGAAGACTTGTTCCTTACAGATCTGATGAATTCCTCACTTTCCTCTGTGTATCTGTTCGCGAATCCCGATGAAGCCTTGGGATGTTTGGTATCACATTTTTCTCAATGTTTACAATAAGCACGCTCCATTCGTGTCAAAAGTACCCTAAAAAAAAAAGCCTTGGATAACAAGTGATATAGAAAATCCATGGATTTAAGAGACTCACTTGTGGCATCAGGTAATCGTATAGAATTTATGAAACAAAGAAATCTTGTTAACTATTTAAAACCGCTCAGCCAAAAAGAAATATTGTGAAGATCTTATTTACTCTAAAACAGACAACCAATCAGTTTGGAAGGCTATCAATCAGCTAAGCAATAAAAATTCTAACGCTCGTGCTACAACACCGAAAGATGTATCAGTTGAAATGTTGAATACACACTTCTGCAATATTGCCAATTTCACCATAAAAAGAAACAGATCTTCACAGAAAGATTTAGATGTTCTTCTGAATTTTTGTCAGTCCAAAAAAAATATCACAACATGTGTCTAGATATTCCGTTGTTATGTGTACACGAAGAATATAATGCTCTTATTCACTTAAAGCAAACTAGTACTACTGGCCTTGATGGCATTGACGGAAAGATTCTCAAAACTGTCAGCCCCTGTAATTGCTGAAACACTTACTTATATATACAATCTCTGCATTTCTAAAAATCAGTTCCCCAAGGCTTTTAAAATTGCTAGAGTAACGCCGATCTACAAAACAGGTGATCACACCGATCCGTCTAACTACAGGCCCATTTCTATTCTGTCTGTACTGTCGAAACCACTGGAAAACCATCTAAATAAACATATTCTCGATCACTTCAATTCTTTCAATTTATTTCATCAGGACCAATCCGGTTTTAGGGCCAATCACACGTGCCAAACAGCATTGACAAACCTAGTTGATCAATGGCTTACTAATATAAATGACGACAAAATTACAGGTGTTCTCATGGTAAATTTTATGAAAGCCTTTGATGTTATTGATCGCAATCTTCTTTTTAAAAAGCTTAAGGTATACAACGTATCAGAGAATTCGTTAGAATTCCTATGTTCATTTCTTTCCGATAGAAAGCAAATGGTCTCAGTAAATGAATCTGTATCTCCTACATTATCCATTAGTCTTGGTGTGCCTCAATGGTCAGTACTCGGACCTATCTTATTTTCCATATATATAAACGATTTACCTCTATTCATTGATAGTCTCTGTGAAATGTTTGCTGATGACACCACAATACATTGTAGTCAAAAAAAAAATGAAAATATATATGCCAGGTTACAAGAAAGTATATACAAATTAATCATATTGTCTGAACTCAATCACATGTGTTTCCATCCTCAGAAAACGAAGTACTTGATAATAACCACCAGACAAAAGCGTCAAAATATTTCTTATGATTCCCTATCTCTTTGTGTAAATAATGAAATAGTTGAAGAAGTGATTCATCATAAAGTCCTTGGTGTCAGTGTAGACAATAATTTGTCATGGTCTTCTCATGTCACAATGCTTTGCAAACTTCTGTCTCAAAAGATTCACCAGCTTTCAAAACTAAAATATTTCTTAGACCAACATTGTCGTAAGCTGTTTTTTTTTTTTTTTTTTTTACTTCGTACATTGAATCTCATTTGAATTACTCTTCTACATTGTGGGATTCGGCAGTTATAAACGTATTAAACCACTCTTCAGTCTTCATAGACGGGCTGTGAAACTCGTTCTTCTCAAATCTACAACTGTAACTCCCTCTGATTATAAACGTTTAGACATTTTGCCTCTAAAATGGAAGCTCATTTATAACAAACCAATTTGCATGTTTGAGATAATGTCCAATCATGCACCACCAACTTTGAAAAATAAATTTAAAACGAACCTGATTCGCAACGTCAGAAAGATTCAGATACCCCTACTGAGGATTGATCTGTTTTTAAATCTAGCCTCATTTACTCCGGTGGTTGTTTGTGGAATGACCTAGTGTCTTCACTTAATGTAATTTCGAGTCCAAACGTTTTCAAAAAAACAATACTTTTCATATCTGATGCTACGCTTCCTAAACAGTGTGACTAATGATAACATCATATAATCTTCTGTATACGTTTTCAAAATTATTATATGGATTCAAGTACAAATGATGTTTAAATGTATTTGAATGTTCATTTGTGTTCCTTTGTTACCCCTTCTCTATATCTTCTGATGACATACTGTTCGCCTGTCCATCTTTCATTGACGTCCTTCATTTCTCTCCTTCTTCTTATTAAAGATAACAAATACGTACAAATACCTAGGTCTGGTATTTATCACAAAAATTAAGTACGAGTGCTTCTTTGCTTGAAATGAGTAAGAAAGGTAGGAGGGGAGTGATGGAAATCCTAAGATCGTTTCGAAGATTACGTACGATTGATCCCTTTCTATTCTTGAAACTGTTTGATGCCCAAATTGAACCCATCTTAACTTATGCAGCAGAAATCTGGGGGCTGGAAGATGTAACAGAAATAGAAAAAGTTCATACTTTCGCTATCAAGCAATTTTTGGGACTTCCATTGCACTCTTCCAACAAAATGGTTTATGGAGAAACAGGAAGCTATCCGCTATCTGTCAGAACAGCAATAAAATGAGTTAAGTACTGGATCCGATTGGTTATAATAATTTTGAAAACGTATACAGAAGATTATATGATGTTATCATTAGTCACACTGTTTAGGATGCCGATGAATAGAATATGTAGACAAGCTTACGAGATGATGCTAATGCGGCTAGAAATAGATAGTTGTTGTAACTGGGCTTCGAGAGTAAAGAATATTTTAATAGAAAATGCCTTGGAATAGTGTGGCTATGCCGAGATGTCGGAATTGAAGAGGGGTTTATATCAGAATTCAAGGACAGGCTTTTATCATGTTACAAGCAAAACTGGTACTCGGAAATTGAAACTAGTGATAAAATACTCATGGTATTATTCATTTAAAATCTGTGTTTGAACCAGAGAAGTATTTAACTTTAATTACAAACAAAAGAACGAGAAAAGCACTGACAAGGTTTAGATTAAGAGTACACGGCTTAGGTATTGCAAAACACTGGTGTATGGATAGAGAAGTCACAAACTGTGTATTGTGTGGTCAGAATGTTGAAGATGAAGTACACTTTATTTTCCAGTGTCAACTGTTCTCAGACATTCATCGTAAATACTCCTTCTTTAATATGATTCATATCCAGCCGTCAATAAATGGTATAAGGGATCTTTTAACAAATGATAATTCAACCATGTGTGCCTTTGCTAAATATGTAGGGAAGCTATGGATATAAGAAATAAGAAACTTGAAACCTAATAATTAAATAACTAAGTCTGTAATCATTGAATGGTCCGAATGTTGTAGGCCAAGTGTGTGCGTTTGCGTTTGAGAGGGTTGGTGGGCGGGGGGGGAGGGGGGAGGCGAGGGCAGGTGGGGGGGGAGGGGAGGGGGACGTGGGGAGATGGGAGAGGGGAGGGGGGATGAGGGGGGCGGCGCGAGGAGTGAGAGAACACTTATTTTTATGAAAGGGGGGGGGGGGGGGGGAAGGATGGGAGGGATGGGGGGGTCGGGGGGGGGGGGGGGGGGATGGACAAGCTAGGAGGGTGGGGGGTTTTGTGAGCTATGAGAGGTGTTTGTGCGACGTACGCGTATGAGTTGAGTGAGTGAGGGCGGCGAGGAGGGGGACGGGGTGGGGGTGGAGGGGGTGCGGGGTGCGATAGGGAAGGGGAAGATAGTATATTCTACGTGTGTGTGTTTAATTTTATGTCGCTCCTTATGAACGTGTATAAGATGCCCGGCAACATTAATACGCAAAAACTTTGTAATATTTATTTTGACTGTATTGTTTTCTACCATGATTATCATTTGTTGTAATTTGTGAATGATGCGATTTCTAAAACTATGTGTGGACCCCCCTTGCCTTT
>JADBJO010002179.1:221222-253722 GCA_016801955.1 Conus betulinus
TCTCTCTCTCTCTCTCTCTCTCTCTCTCTCGTCCAAGTTGTCCCGTTTCGGTGATAGAGGTTGACCTTGCTGTTATTGCTGGATTGATTTCTACTCGTCTGAATTTCAGATTCACCTCCATCTAATTGTTGTTGGTTTTTGTTAACCTTTTCTCGCTGATTGCAGATTGTTTGGAAGTTTGAATTGATTACACCCCCACCCCCACCCTCCCCCCCCCTCCGCCCCGTCGATGATGGTAATGAGACAAACAAGGAACATCTAAAGCGTCGTAAGCGTGCTCCGTTCGGGGATGAGTCTCCCTCTCTCCAAGACCATTCCACAGGGCACAGTGGGTGGACATGTCTCTCCCTGTCCAAGACCATTCCACAGGGCACAGTGGGTGGACATGTCTCTCCCTCTCCAAGACCATTCCACAGGGCACAGTGGGGTGGACATGTCTCTCCCTCTCCAAGACCATTCCACAGGGCACAGTGGGTGGACATGTCTCTCCCTCTCCAAGACCATTCCACAGGGCACAGTGGGTGGACATGTCTCTCCCTCTCCAAGACCATTCCACAGGGCACAGTGGGTGGACATGTATCTCCCCATGACTCCCTGTCCAAGACCATTCTACAGGGTACAGTGGAGGGTGGACATGTATCTCCCTGTCCAAGACCATTCCACAGGGTACAGTGGGTGGACATGTATCTCCCCATGACTCCCTGTCTATGACCATTCCACAGGGCACAGTGGGTGGAAATGTATCTCTCCATGACTCCCTGTCCAAGACCATTCTACAGGGTACAGTGGAGGGTGGACATGTATCTCCCTGTCCAAGACCATTCCACAGGGTACAGTGGGTGGACATGTATCTCCCCATGACTCCCTGTCTATGACCATTCCACAGGGCACAGTGGGTGGAAATGTATCTCTCCATGACTCCCTGTCCAAGACCATTCTACAGGGTACAGTGGAGGGTGGACATGTATCTCCCAATGATTCCCTGTCCAAGACCATTCCACAGGGCACAGTGGGTGGACATGTATCTCTCCATGACTCCCTGTCCCAAGACCATTCCACAGGGCACAGTGGAGGGTGGACAGTATCTCTCCATGACTCCCTGTCCAAGACCATTCTACACGGTACAGGAAGGGGGGGGGGGGGGGGGGGGGATGATGGACAGGTATCTCGCTAGGACTCCCAGTTCAAGACCATTCTACAAGAAAAAGAAACACCCGAAGGTGCTGGGGAGGACCCAGAGAAGCACTGTCTTCACCTGCTTTTAGAGCAGTCCTGTACCACCCTTGGAGGCCTGCGCTGTGTGTGTTGACGATGGGTACAGGCACGCGCAGGACACTCCATTAAGATATCAAGGGATATAACTGCTCCTGAACAGAGGTAAATCAGGCTACAGGATGCAACTCATAACAGCCGTAAAGTAGCATACAGTGGAGGGTGGACATGTATCTCACCATGACTCCCTGTCCAGGACCATTCTACAGGGTACAGTGGAGGGTGGACATGTGCCTCACCATCACTTTCTGTCCAAGACCATTCTACAGGATATAGTGGAGGGTGGACATGTATCTCACCATGACTCCCTGTCCAAGACCATTCTACAGGATACAGTGGAGGGTGGACAGTATCTTGCCATGACTCCATGTCCAAGACCTTTCTACACGGTACAGGGGGGGGGGGGGGGGGGGGGGGACAGGTATCTTGCTATGACTACCAGTTCAAGACCATTCTACAGGATACAGTGGAGGGTGGACATGTATCTCCCTGTCCAAGACCATTTTACAGGGTATAATGGAAGATGGACATGTATCTCCCTGTCTAAGACCATTTTACAGGGTACAGTGGAGGGTGGACATCCCCCGCGCAGACTGAAGAAGGACTGGATGGGACAACACAAAGGACTGGATGGACAACACAAGGTCTGGATGGACAACACAAAGGACTGGATGGACAACACAAAGGACTGGATGGACAACACAAAGGACTGGATGGACAACACAAAGGTCTGGATGGACAACACAAAGGACTGGATGGACAACACAAAGGTCTGGATGGACAACACAAAGGACTGGATGGATGGAACACAAAGGACTGGATGGACAACACAAAGGACTGAACTCATGACAACACCTCTTCCCTGTGGACCATGACCGACACATGGGCTGTTGAGATCCTGACAGGCCCTGTGTGGTCGGCTAGGCAGTTACCTGATTTTAACAGGAGCGAAGATCCGTGATTGTGCACCCGTCCCTAACTCTACCCGTTCCTCACACCAACCGTCCCTCACACCACCCGTTCCTCACACCACCCGTCCCCACACACCACCCGTTCCTCATACCACCATCCCTCACACCACCCGTTTCCTCACACCACCATCCCTCATACCACTCGTCCCTCACACCACCCGTCCCCCACACTACCCGTCCCTCACACCACCGTCCCTCACACCACCTGTTCCTCACACCACCCATCCCTCACACCACCCATCTCTCACACCACCCGTCCTCACACCACCCGTTCCTCACACCACCATTCCTCACACCACCCGTTCCTCACCACCATCCCTCACACCACCCGTTCCTTATATCACTCGTCCCTCACGCCAACGGTCTCTCACACCACCAGTCCTTCACTCCACCCGGTCCTCACACCACTCGTCCCTCACACCACACCCATCCCTCACACCACCCATCTCTCAGACCATCCATCTCTCACATCACCCGTTCCTCACACACCACCCGTCTCTCACATCACCCGTCCTCACTCCACCCATCTCTCACATCACCCGTCCCTCACACCACCCATCTCTCAGACCACCCATCTCTCAGACCTCCCATCTCTCACACCACCCATCTCTCACATCACCCGTTCCTCACACCACCCGTCTCTCACATCACCCGTTCCTCGCACACCACCCGTCTCTCACATCACCCATCTCACACCACCCATCCCCTCACACCACCCATCTCTCACACCACCCGTTCCTCACACCACCCATCTCTCACACCACCCACCTCTCACATTACCCGTCCCTCACACCACCAATCTCTCACACACCCATCTCACACCACCCATCTCTCACACCACCCGTTCCTCACACCACCCGTCCCTCACACCACCCGTCCCTCACACCACTCATCTCTCACACCACCCGTCCCTCACACCACCACCGTCCCTCACAGCACGCGTACATCCAGGCAATTCGCTGTCATAGCAGTCTCTGTGGTCACCTCACCTGTCCGATCAACTATCCTGGGACAACAGTGAAGTTAATAAACAAAGCTATAGTTATCTCCTCAAAGGAGGTAATGGTACCCCTTCCCCCTGCACCCCCCTCCCCCTCCCCACCCCATCCCGGCCCCCCTCATGTCTGCTGGTTTGCCTGTTGACGTGTTTGTCTCTCCGTCAGCAAGATAACGCGTAAACTGCTCAACCGATCTTTTAAGGAAACTCGGTGGGGAACACAGAATGTGACACAAACACGAACCCCCTCTTACATGTTGGTTTCCAGTATGGCGAAAACATTGAGTGTGTTCCGTGACTCATCCCTTTCTGTTTTGTGACCCAGTAATCCCCCCCCCCCCCCCCCCCCCCCCCCCCCCCCCCCCCACCCACCCCCCGCCTCCTCAAACAGTTTTGGTGTGGATCCGCGATGTGGTTCCGAATCGAGAGAGTAGATTCCGGGTTCTGCTCGGCAAATGTGGACGCAGTCTGCCGAGCAGATTGGACAAAACGGCGGTAAAAAGATGGATGTCCTGTGTGAATAGTCACACCATTCGTACTTCACATTAATGCCATATGCTACACGTTTTATGTTGCTCCACATTAACACGACTCCCATTTCACAACACGCTACTGTTACTGCCATTGCTACTGCTACAGTTCTCTCTCTCTCTCTCTCTCTCTCTCTCTCTCTCTCTCTCTTTCTCTCTGTTTCTCTCTGTCTCTCTCTCTCTCTCTCTCTCTCTCTCTCTCTCTCTCTCTCTCTCTCTCTCTCTCTCTCTTTCCTCCCATTATTCTGTCTTTCATTCCATTAAATACCCCAGTATTGAAGAAAAAAAAAAAAAAAAACGTGTTAATGTTGGAGAGACCCTTCCCAGTCGCGTAACAGTCAACGCTCAACTGTAGAATTAAAAAAAAAAAAAATGCGTGCACCGGAACACAAGAACATCCCCATTTTTCAAATCCCTCCTTTTGGGAGGGATTAACGCACCAACAAATCCTTCCTGCTGGGCGATGCTGGGATGTCCTGGGTCTCGACCCCCAACCGCGCATGCGGGAGGAGTCGCACGTAGGCCGGATATCCACCACAATAAAATGGAGCCCCGAGCCAGATGGACCGGAAAGGGCCGGCGAGGAGAAGGGTATGTGGGCACGCGATTGGCTGATATTTCTCCTCGCCGCGCAGACAGTGGGGCAGCGCGGCTCGCTCCATCACCGATACCCGAGTTTCCCTGTCAGTTTGAGGTAACGCCTCGAAAAAGATGGAAGATGGTTCTGGGTGACAAAAAGAAAGAAGGATTGGAAAGATAGATTTCACGGCAGTTTTAAAACGGCGGTTCATTTTGTCTGTGTTTGTTTTTGTCTTCTTGTCTGTCTGTCTGTCTCCCCCTTCCTCCCGCCTCATCTGTCTTTCTGTTTTGTCTCTGTCTTTGTCTCTGTCACTTGCTCGCTTGCTCGCTCGCACTCTTACAAACAAACAAACACACGCACGCACGCACACACACACACACACACACACACACACACACACACACACACACACACACACATATCCCTAACGCGCTCATGATAACGAAGCGCGCAGACACACACACATACACACACACATGCGCGCGCGCGCGCACACACACACACACACACACACACACACACACACACACACACACACACACACACACACACAGCTGCGCGTGCACGTAAGACCCATGAAGTTCACTTGGACCTTTACCGTGTGTTTCACTGTGTCTTCAGAAGAAACAGGCCGTACAAGAGCTGTAGTCGTCTGAAATAGTTGAGTTTTACGTCCTCATAGCAAAAGCTTTTAGGGACATGTCTTTCGTTCACAGTAGTCTTTCTGTAGTCGTCAGTGTGTCCCCAGGTGTATACCTTCACGCACGGTGCAGGTCGCCCATGGCCCATGCTCAAAAAGCGCTGCCGTATCTGATTACCGCCCTTTCAAGTGCGGGTCCCCCGAAGACCACATCATGGAAAGCGCGAAAGTCAAATGTCACATCTTAATCATATCTTTCCCTTTTGATGAACACACACCAAAAATCGGCTGACAGGTAGTTAATTGGGCTTCTGATAAGTACTCCCGATTTCGTCAGAGCGTTTTAAGATTTCAAGAGATATAATTATTTTAATTGAGTCGCTGCGTCGGGGCCGGCCGAGGAAGCAGAGCAAAAAAAAAGGAAGAAAGTGCTTTTCTCCTCTCCTACCTTAGAGTTGATTGTCTCTCAGACTAGTGGTACAGTGCCGAGCTCCAGCTCCAGGTCCAGGCTGGCTTACGAGTTCCAGTCCCCTTGGCAACCGACCTAAAGATCGGTCCTTTTCGCTGCCCATCTTTGCCGTGTTGTCATCCTGGCTGTGTGGGTGTAGGCTCAGAGCTACAGGTCCATCAGCTCCCTTCCTTCCCCCAACCGCCACCTTTTTCCTTCCATCACGCTTTTCTAGGACGGTTTTCCGTGTCCGACGCATTGTCTTCGGTGCTTGTGGGTGCGACACCTGGCAGTGAGAAAGTGTCACCCCATTTTGAAACCTTTGGGGACAGTGGTCATCGATCGGCTTGACCAGAGAAGCGAAAGACATTGGACTGTTTTTGTGCTTGTTGCAGGGGACCTCCACGAACTGAGGTCGTGCGACCTCTGGAGGGGACTGGGAAACAGGCTGTGACGTCATGCGTCATTGTCGGTGAAGGCGTGGCACGCTGTAGCAGGGAGGCGTTCTGTGACGACATTCAGCCATAGACAGTGAGTGTGAGACTCCCTGTGAAGTCTTGCGTCATTGGGCGGCTGAGACACGCTGTGACGACATTCAGCCATAGACAGTGGGTGTGAGACTCCCTGTGAAGTCTTGCGTCATTGGCGGCGGCTGAGACACGCTGTGACGACAGTCACCATCGGCAGTGATCGCGAGATCAGCCGTGACGTCATGCATCCTGCACGGTGATGGTGAGACCTGTCGTGACGTCATTCGTCATTAGCGGTAACTGTGAGGCAAGCAGTGACGTCATGAGTCCTTTTGCGGTGACGATTTGAGACATGTTCTGAGGTCATGCATTATTCGCGGTGACCGTGAGACCTGCTTGGCGGTGACTATGCAACACGTCGTACCGAGATGCGTCATTGGCGGTGGACTGTGAGACAAACTGTGACGTCATTGATGACGACTTCGGGTGTCCGTGAGGCATGACAATGAAAACCAGATCCGATCTCTGACGAAGTGAGTGAGTGAGTGAGTGTGTGTGTGTGTGTGTGTGTGTGTGTGTGTGTGTGTGTGTGTGTGTGTGTGTGTGTGTGTGTGTGTGTGTGTGTGTGTGAGAGAGCGCGGGCGCTTGCTTTCGTGTGTGCGTGTGCAAGAATAAATGCATGTGTGAATGCGTCTTGTGTGTACAATAAGGAGGCTGGGGACAGGGGAAGCATGTATGTGTCGAAGATTGTGTCCGAGTGAGTGTGGGAGGGAGTGGTGTGTACATACACGTGCAAATATGTCTGTCTGTCTGTCTTTCTGTCTGTCTGTCTCTCTCTCTCTCTCTCTCTCTCTCTCTCCTTCCCTCTCTCTCTCCCTCTCCTCTCTGTCTCTCTGTCTGTCTGTCTGTCCCTCTCTCTCTCTCTCTGTCTCTCTCTCTCTCTGCTATATGACATTCAGTAGAGAGCGGAGAGCACAGGCACATAAATTTTGATATCATGATCCACCTCTTGCTCCTGTATCCTGCCTCTCCTCTTCTTTTTCCCTCTTTTATCTCTTCTCGTCCTCCTCCTCCTCCTCCTCCTCCTCATTATAATCATCATTATCATCATTCTGCTGCTAGTTCCGTGCTTCCTTCTTCTCATCATTTTCATGATCACCAACATCATCCTGATTCTCCCCCTCTCCTTCTTTTTACCCCCCCCCCCCCCCCCCCCCCCTTTCTTCTCTTCTTCTTTCTTCTCTTACTTCTTTTCTTCTGTTCTTTCTTTCATCTCCGTCCCCCCACTCCTCCTCCTCCTCCCCCCTCCCCGTGTTGTACTCATCCTCTCCTACCCTTTCCTGTCTTCCCTCTACTCCTCTTCCTCTTCCCCCCCCTCCTCCTCTTTCTCCTCCTCTTCCTCTTCCTTCTCCCCTTCCTCGTCTTCCTCGATTTTCTCCTCCTCCTCTTCCCTACTCCTCCTCTTCCTACTCCTCCTCTTCCTACTCCTCCTCTTCCTCCTACTCCTCCTCTTCCTACTCTTATTCCTCTTCCTTCTTCTTCCTCTTCTCCACGATTTTCCCTTTCCTCCTTTCTCTTCCTTCTCCTCATCCTCCTCTTCCTCCCTCTCCTCCTCTTCCCCCTTCTTCCCCGCCTTCTTTTCTTCCTTCTCCTCTTCCTCGTCCTCTTTCTCCTTCACCTGCTCTTCCTTTAACCTCCTCCCACCCCTTCCCTTTCGGTTCGTTGCTGTGCTTGTGACGGTTTGTGAAGAAGCGTGCATGTGTGCCCGCACGTGCGCTCAGTGCTTCCCACCGTCATTCCTGTCTGTCCTCCTGTGCGCTCGGATGTCCTTCTGTCCAACTCTGATTCAGCATCTCCACCGTGTGACGGACTGTTCCTGCATCTCTGACATCTCTGTCTTGCATGTCCGGTCTTGCATCTCTGTCCCTTTTGACGGCAGTGACTCTAACGATGAACATAACGACTCTTGATCGATGGAAGAGGTAGGAATGCGAGTGGGGAGGGGTTAACAGAGAGTCAGTACCACGCAAGACCGATCTGATGATCTGATGGTGGGCGAGAGGACGGGGGAGGGGAGCGAGGGGACTTCTTACTACCAGTCTCGCAAAAGGGCAACCCTCGATTGATTTTTTTGTACTCCCAGTTCTTATAGAACAGGGAGTACTTTACAGTGGGAACGAAGAAATGTGTGTGTGTGTGTGTGTGTGTGTGTGTGTGTGTGTGTGTGTGTGTCGGTGTGTGTCGGTGTGTGTCTGTCCGTGGTCAAAATGTGTTCCACTCGCTCCAGACAAAACTTCAGAGCCGATCTTTCTGAAAATTTGTAGGTACGCTCATTATGGGTCACGTATGATGCCCGATGTTTTATTTTACCAGAATAGCCGTTTTTAACGGCTGTAACGGCCCAGACCGGTTTTTCTTCTGCATGGAATATCTCAGAAAGTACTTGTATTCAAGATGAACTGGGAGTACGTTTATATGCTTTGCATCTTTTTTGTACTCCCAGTTCTTACAGAACAGGGAGTACTTTAGAATGGGAACGAAGAAATGCTGTGTGTGTGTGTGTGTGTGTGTGTGTGTGTGTGTGTGTGTGTGTGTGTGTGTGTGTGTGTCCGTCCGTCCGTCCGTCCGTCCTGTCCGTGGTCAAAATGTGTTCTACTAGCTCTAGACAAAACTACTCGGCCGATCTTTCTGAAAATTTGTAGTTATCTCACGGATGATGCCCGATGTTTTAGTTTACCGTTATAGCCGTTACTAACGGCTGTAACGGCCTGTAACGGTTTTTATTCTTTATGGAATATCTCAGAAAGTACTAGACCGATCTTTGTGAAAATTAGCAGGTATGTTTATTTGGGTCACGGATGATGCCCGATGTTTTAGTTTACCTAGTTAGAGCCGTTACTAACGGCTGTAACGGCATGTAACAGTTTTTCTTCTTTATGGAATATCTCAGAGAGTACTTGGCCGATCTTTGTGAAAATTAGCAGTTATGTTCATTATGGGTCACGGATGATGCCCCATGTTTTAGTTTACTCCGTTATAGCCGTTAGTAACGGTTGGAACGGCCTGTAAACGTTTTTTCTTCTTTATAGAATATCTCAGAAAGTATGAGGCCGATCTTTCTGAAAATTAGCAGGTATGTTCATTATGGGTCACGGATGATGCGCAATGTTTTAGTTTACCCCCGTTGTAGCCATTACTAATGGCTGTATCGGCCTGTAACGGTTTTTTCTTCTTCATGGAATATCTCAGAAAGTACTTGGCTGATCTTTGTGAAAACTAGCAGGTATGTTCATTATGGGTCACGGATAATGTCCGATGTTTTAGTTTTATCCGTTATAGCCCTTACTAACGGCTGTAACGGCCTGTAACGATTTTTCCTTCTTTATAGAATATCTTAGAAAGTACGCGGCCGATCTTTCTGAAAATTTGTACGTATGTTCATTATGGATCACGAATAGTGTCCGATGTTTTAGTTTACCGTTATATCCGTTACTAACGGCTGTAACGGCCTGTAACGGTTTTTCTTCTTCATGAAATATCTCAGGAAGTACTTGGCTGATCTTTGTTGAAAATCAGCAAGTATGTTCATTATGGGTCACGGATGATGCCCGATGTTTTAGTTTACCGTTATAGCCGTTATTAACGGCTGTAACGGCCTGTAAAGGTTTTTCTTCTTTATGGAATATCTCAGAAAGTACTAAGGACGATCTTTGTGAAAATTAGACGGTATGTTCACTATGGGTTACGGACGATGTGTTTTAGTTTACCGTAATTTACGTTACTAATGGCTATAACGACCCATAACCGTTTTTTCTTCTTTATGGAATATCTCAGAAAGCACTTTGTCGATCTTTCTCAAAATTTGTAGGCATGTTCATTATGGGTCACGGATGATACTCGATGTTTTAGTTTACCGTTATAGCCGTTACTAACGGCTATAACTGCCCATAACGGCTTTTCTTCTGTATGAAATATCTCAGAAAGTACTCGGCTGATATTTCTGAAAATTTGTAGGTATGTTCATTATGTACGACAGATGATGTCCAACGTTTTAATTTACCGTTATAGCCTTTACTAACGGCTTAACGGCCCATAACGTTTTTTTTTTTTTATGGAATGTCTCAGAAAGTACTTGGCCGATCTTTCTGAAAATTTGTAGGTGTATCCATTATGGGTCACGGATGATGCCCGACGTTTTAGTTTACCATTATAGCCATTACTAACGGCTGTAACGACCCATAACGGTTTTTTACTTTTTATGGAATATATCAGAAAACACATTGCCGATCTTTCTGAAAATTTGTAGGTATGTTCATTATGGGTCATGGATGATGCCCGACGTTTTAGTTTCCTGTTATATCCATTACTAACGGTTGTAACGACCCATAACGTTTTTTTACTTTTTATGGAATGTCTCAGAAAGTGCTTGGCCGATCTTTCTCAAATTTGTAGGTATGCTCATTATGGGTCACGAAGAATGCCCGATGTTTTAGTTTACCCGTTGTAGCCGTTACTAACGGCTGTAACGGCCTGTAACGGTTTTTCTTCTTTATGGAATATCTCAGAAAGTACTTGGCTGATCTTTGTGAAAATTAGAAGGTATGTTCATTATGGGTCACGTTACTAACGGCTGTAACGACCCATAACGGTTTTTACTTTTAATAGAATATATCAGAAAGTACGTGGGCGATCCTTCTGAAAATTTGTAGGTATGTTCATTACGGATCATTGATGATGCCCGATGCTTTAGTTTACCGTTATAGCCGTAGTAAGGCTATAACGGCCCCTAACGGTTTTTCTTCTTCATGGAATGTCTCAGAAAGTATGTAGCCGACTTTTCTGAAAGTTTTGTAGGTATGTTCATTACGTGTCGCGGATGATGCCCGATGTTTTAGTTTACCCTGTTATAGCCGTTACTAGCGGCCCATAATGGTTTTCTTCTTTATGGAAAATCTCAGAAAGTTCTTGGCCGATCTTTCTGAAAATTTGTAAGTATGTTCATTATAGGTCACAGACGATGGCCGATGTTTACCAGAATAGCCATTACTAATGGTTACACCAGCCCAAGGCGGTTTTTCCTCCTTATGGAATATCTGACGCATATTCAGGATAAACTGGGAGTACGTTTATATGCTTTGCATCTTTTTTTTCCTTCAAGAGACACTTTAGAATGTAATTCTTTTTAACATTCAGGAGTAGGTCTGCAAAGAAAGGTCAGGAGGAGAACAAAAATTGGGAATGGAGACTTGAGCTGGAGGGCTGGGGGTGGGAGGGGTGGGGGGAGGGAGGCTTCGGCGAAAAGGGTCAGCATTCCTCCCCATCCTCCCCCTGAACCACCAAACACACTAGCTGCCTTTCAATCTGTCCCTCTCGATGGCGGAATAAACTGGCGGAAGAGAAATACACCGGCGCGGTGAGGGGTTCACGAACTATGGCACAAACGCCAGACAGATCATCAGCGTGTGGATGTCAGTAAATCATTGATTGGAAAGAAGGGAGGGAAGAGGAGGGGGGAGTCTTTAGGATACCGTTAGGTGCTGTGAGGATGGGGGGGGGGGGGGGGGGGGGTCCACGGCCTCAGTCTCGGGCCTCTCACCTTCAGGGAGCATTAGCCATGGTCGACAGCTCTCCAGAGATCTCCCTGCCTCTGTTCAGTTGTCCCCCTTCCTCCTCAGCTCTGCCTCTGTGTCTCTCCTTCAGCTGTTGTGGGTCGTCCCCTCTTCCTTCTCCCCTGGGGGTCCCAGGTCACAGTCTGACGGGGTGCTGGATGCTGGCTTCCTCGGAGGGTGTGTCCTGTCCACACCCACGTCCTCCCCACCATCTGTGTGGACACTGGCTTCCTCAGGGTGTGTCGTGTCCACACCATCCTCACCATCTGTGTGGGACACTGCTTCCTCAGGGTGTGTCCTGTCCACACCATCCTCACCATCTGTGTGGACACTGGCTTCCTCAGGGTGTGTCCTGTCCACACCATCCTCACCATCGGTGAGGACACTGGCTGCTGTCCTGCTCTTTGCCACAATTTACGACCTCAAAACTAAAAGGCAGAATGCTTTGAGGATTTGCAGCATCATACAGCGCGTGAATAATAGATGAAGTCTTTGCTTAGGCCCTTCTCTTACCGCATGAAAATATCAACAGTGTGTTTTAAAAAGGTGTTCGCGAGAGGTGTTTCAGATGTGATGGTAATGGAAAGTTTACGCGCTATCAGCCCCCCCCCCCCCCCCCCACCACCACCTTGGGGGGTGGGGGGGGGGGGGGGGGGCTTAAGACAAGTTGTTCACAGTTCAAATTCTGTAAGAAGTCTGGTTGGTCGGAGGTCAGGGTTCGTTGTTCGCCGACTTTAAGTCTTCTCTGTAGCGGAATGAATCTAAAGTTTGTTATCTGGTCAGGGGATATTCCAGGTTCATCTCATCTTTTCGTTTTTTTTTTTTTTTGTTTTTTCTCCCCTTTTTAAAGACAAATCTTAAAAATTGTATGTAATAACTCCACCAAACATGAGCAACCTAATCACAGGATAAAACACGACACGTTTCGGTCCCATAGGTCTTTTTCAGGCAAGAGAAAACAACACTCCACACTCCACACGAGCACTCACTTATCTTGTCAAATTCGGCACAAAATGGGCATTGAATGCCGAGTTTGACCAGAGAAGTGATTGCTCGTTCTTCATTTTCGCATCGTGTTTTGTCTTGTGATTCGTTTATGTTTGGCGGAGTGATTACATACAGTTGTTAAGATTTGTTTAGATATGTCCGCCTGCAGTTGCTTCACTTTGCAAGTAACACACAAGGCAGAACTGCACAGGAAATACTACAGGCAACATTTGTTTTGCTTACCCTTTTTTCACCACAAAAAGCTTTTCACATGCACTTTTTCGGTAGTAAATTCTTCTCTTGTTTAGCTAAGAAACTGTGTGCGTTTCATACACGTGCTGTTTTTTTGCACACAACCCGGTGGCCTTGTATTCAGTCAGCGTGTTAGTGGTTTACACTGAGTTGAACTGGTTATGAGCTCTGAATTCTGTGGGGACAAAAGAAGTAGAACGTGGCTTCCTTGTTCTGTTCGTCACAAGAAATACTCTTTTTGTTTTATTTCCTTGCTTTATCTGCCGCGTGCTGTCCCCCCTCGCGCACAAAGGCCATTTGCTCTCTGGTGAAGGGCACTTAGTGGACCGTTTCTCGGATCGAAAGATCCCCGATTCTGTTCCTTTTCAGCTTTGGACGGGCTCGCTGAATTCTGAAGTCTTAACCGTCACTGTCCCTCTCTGCTCCTACCGCCACCACCACTCTCTTCCCCCCCCCCCCCCCCCCCCCCCCCCCCCCCCCAACTCCCCACCCTACCCCCACGCCATCTTTCCTACCCCGGCTTACCTTTCCACTCCATTATCCCGCCTTTCAGCGTGTCTTGTTGGATCAGGTTTGCACCGTGAAGAAGTAAGTAGCTTCCTGAGTCCGTTCTTTTATTATCGCTGACCAGTTCTGACGGCTTGTTCGCTCCTCTCTCTGTCTCTCTCTGTGTCTCTGTCTCTCTGTCTCTCTCTCTCTCTCTCTCTCTCTCTCTCTCTCTCTCTCTCTCTCTCTCCGCCTCGCTTAAGGCTGTGTCAGGCCAATTGACATAGGCTAGAACACCAAGGCTACACCAAAATGGTGTTTTGCTCTGCATAGTTATGCGGGGACTGTCTTCAGTCGTGACAAGCCCCTAGCATAACATTATCAGTCTCCAAAATCCCCCGAAGTCGGGCTGTGGCTGCCCACGTGGCGGGTAATTAAAAACGGTCACGAAGGTAATGTTCTCATCCCCAGCTGATGCATCTGTAGTGTTCAAGTACTTTGGCTGTTCGGATGATCCCTGGAGTCTTTTAGCCAGGGTACAACAACAAACAACAACACAACAACAACAACTCTCTCTCTCTCTCTCTCTCTCTCTCTCTCTCTCTCTCTCTCTCTCTCTCTCTCTGTGCCATCCTCATCCTGTACACCCCCCCTCCACCCCCTCCCGCTGTTTTCCCCCTCCTGTCTTCCGTCACATTCTCCCTTCCTCCCTTTTGGTAGTTTTTGTTGGGACAAAGGGAAAAAAAACAACACCTTGTAGTTGAGAATCCTTTAATTTACGGTTTTTTTTTCCCCCCGGATCGATCAGAGTACCTTACAGTAGAGCCGTTTTTTTTCCGATATTACCACGGGGAATAGTTGGATCAACGTGCGCTTGGGGATCGAGAGATTCCCGAATCATCTTTTTTTCAAGAGAGATCTGGGTTCACCTGTTCTGTATTTTTTTTTTTTTTAAGTTAACGCAAAGAGAGTAGTAACCGTGGATTCTTCTTTTTTTTTTTTTTTTTTTTTTTTTTTCTTTTTTTTTTTTTCTTTTTTCAATTTTTTTCTTTCTTTTTTTTTTTTCCCCAATCCTTATCTCCCCTTTTTTTTTGTGCTGTCAAAGTGGCGTTACTCCCATGATGATCATTCCCCCTCCCCCCCCCCCCCCCCCCCCTCCGTACCCCTTACACAGCCACACCCAGTTTGTCATGTTGCAGCTTTAGACGGGCAGTTAGCAGGGACCAGTCATTACCAGCTCTCATTCTAAAGCAACTCGCCAGAGAAGACACTGCACTGCGGTGTTCATCGGGTGCCTGTTCTAATGGTGGACATGAAGGACGTGACGTACTAAGCCTGTTCTAATGGTGGACATGAAGGACGTGACGTACTAAGCCTGTTGTAATGGTGGACATGAAGGACGTGACGTACTAAGCCTGTTCTAATTGTGGACATGAAGGACGTGACGTACTAAGCCTGTTGTAATGGTGGACATGAAGGACGTGACGTACTAAGCCTGTTCTAATTGTGGACATGAAGGACGTGACGTACTAAGCCTGTTCTAATGGTGGACATGAAGGACGTGACGTACTAAGCCTGTTCTAATGGTGGACATGAAGGACGTGACGTACTAAGCCTGTTCTAATGGTGGACATGAAGGACGTGACGTACTAAGCCTGTTCTAATGGTGGACATGAAGGACGTGACGTACTAAGCCTGTTCTAATTGTGGACATGAAGGACGTGACGTACTTAGCCTGTTGTAATGGTGGACATGAAGGACGTGACGTACTAAGCCTGTTCCAATGGTGGACATGAAGGACGTGACGTACTAAGCCTGTTGTAATGGTGGACATGAAGGACGTGACGTACTAAGCCTGTTCTAATGGTGGACATGAAGGACGTGACGTACTTAGCCTGTTGTAATGGTGGACATGAAGGACGTGACGTACGAAGCCTGTTCTAATGGTGGACATGAAGGACGTGACCGTATTAAGCCTCCAACTGACCAGAGCTATTGTTTAGTTGCGCATGCGGAGCTAACGGACGTCAATCTCCCCCTTCCTTCAGAGGGAGCGATCATGTTCACCCCAACGGCAGCCCCCTTGTTTTCCATAAAAATGATTGTGAAGTTCGTGAATGAAACACTCAGCTACCTCTTGGACTGTCTAGAGATCGTTTGTCTAGAGGTACTCATTCCAAGGTCCAGTGTGCTTGCGTGCGCGCGTGTGCGTGTGTATATATCTGTCTGTGTGTGTGTGTGTGTGTGTGTGTGTGTGTGTGTGTGTGTGTGTGTGTGTGTGTGTGACAGACAGGAAGACAGACGAACACAGAGACAGACAGGAGACAAGGGGAGACAACAGTTTAAAGCGATGAATATGCCGCGCCGTAGCCACGACGGCGGTTAATTGCTTGAGATTCAACATCCACACCCGGCTCAGGTGGCTGGTTATAAGGCAGAAAAGGAGAACCATCCCGGGGTATCAGCGAAAGGAGAGGGCCTGTCTGGCACCACACTGATGGCAGCAGGACGCCAGGCACGTGCAGCTCATGAGGCCAAACCGGACTCCTGTCGGACAGCGGCAATGTCTACTGGATACCCGGCGCTCTGTCACGGAGTTGACACGGCTGTCATTGATCGACCACGACTGTTTCGTTTCCTCTGTCATTGAGGCCTTCTTCCCTTCTCCCTATCCCAGATCTCCCCTTCCTTTCCCTCCCGCTCCTCCTCCTTCCCTATCCCTGTAGAGCTGTTGGTGAGGGGAGGGGGGGAGGGGGGGTGTCATTAGCCGTCCTTTGGAAATCTGAGGTCGTCGTTTCAGTTCTCTCAGTCTATGGCTCTGCTTCGTCTTTTTTTTTTCTTTTCTTCTTCTTCGTTTTCTTTTTCTTTCTTTTTTTTTTTTTCTTTCTTGACTGTTTCCACTTTTCTTCTGTCTTTTAGAAAGTCTTTGCATTTTCTGTTCCTCTTGCTTCTGTTTATTGATGGCAGTTGTTGTTGTTTTTCTCCTGATTATCTTTTTTTCTTTCTCTAGTTAGCAGCGAGGTAGTGGGGATCTGTGGAATGGAGATCTAGCTTTCCATTGTGTAGTGCCAGTTCGTCTGTGTGACATTTTTCATGTGTTTTATGGCATTGGTATGTTATTAGTCGTTATGTGGATTCAGAGAAATATGGATACAGATTACAGAGCACACACACACACACACACACACACACACACACACACACACACACACACACACACATATATATATATATATATATATATATATACATATACACACACGCGCGCACGCACACACACACATACATACACACACGCGCGCGCGCACGCACGCGCGTACGCACGCACGCGCGTACGCACGCACGCACGCACTCAGAGACAGAGAGAGAGAGAGTGTGTGTGTGTGCGGGCGGGCGTTCGTGTAAGCGTGCGTGCGTGCGTGCGTGCGTGTGTGTGTGTGTGTGTGTTTCGATCTATTATTGGTGAGGGTGTTTTTAGTATCGTGACGGCTTTGAGGGAGTTCTGTGAAGTCGGGCTGGCTATAAGAAACTCAACTTCCCCTCCCTCCCCACTCTCCCACCTATCCTCTTCACCCACCCCGCCTTCCCTCTTCCCTCTCCCTCTCCCCTTCCCCCCCCCCCGCCCCCCCCCCCCCCCCCCCCCCCCCCCCCCCCCCTCCTCCTGCTTTATCAAGTGATCCCTCCTTGCTGAGGGCTGACAACAGCTTTCTCCGCCCTCCCTCGCTCCTGGAGTCAGAACCGTGCTGTTTTGTCTGTTTGCCTGTCTGGTTTTTTGTGTGTGAATTTATTACCACGTGTCCACTACTCATCATCAGTGTCCGATGCCTCTGGCTAGACTAGTGAAGCGAAATAACGACCGGTGGGTTGTGTGTGTGTGTGTGTGTGTGTGTGTGTGTGTGTGTGTGTGTGTGTGTGTGTGTGTGTGCGTGCGTGCGTGCGTGCGTATGTGCGCGCGCGTGCGTGCGTGCGTGCGTGCGCGTGCGTGCGTGCGTGCATGTGTGTGTGTGTGTTTGTGTGTGGATGCGCGTGCGTGCGTGTGTGTGCGTGCGCGCGCGCGTGTATGTGTGTATGCTATACAAGTGCTCCATACAAAGAGAGCAAATATTATTCGACTTATTCGGATAACAACACCATAGCGATTCTACTGCTATTTCAACTAAGGAGTGAATGTGACTTTATTTGTTTGTTTGTTTTTCCGTAGAAAGTAAAGTGACTTAGTATTTATTATTTCAACTGTGGGAGCAAAGAGACTTATTGTTTATAATTTGGATTGTGGAGTTGAAGTTGCTTTTAAGTTTGCTTTTTTTTCAACAATGGGACAGAAGGTGACCCTATCTCTTATTTCAACTTTTGGGAGCTAAAGTTACTCACTGCTTATGATTTCAAGTGTGGGAGCTAAGTGGCTTACTTCATTATTGAGCTGTGAAATTAAAGTGACATATTGTTCATTATGTCATTTGTGTTAGCAAAAGTGACTTTATTTTTCATGATTCCAACTTTGGGAGCTAAAAGTGATTTATCATTTATTATATCAATTGTGGGAGCTAGAGTGACTGACTGTTTACCATTTCAAACGTGCGAGCAAAAACTATTGGAGCCAAAGCGACTCCTGTATTAGAATACAGAAGCGTAAGTAACTCCCTCGTTTATGACATAGTGATACAGGAGCAAAAGTAAACATCCCTGTGAATTGTTTAAAGCGTAGATGCATAAGTGGCGTGAAGTTTGTTAATGTGTAAGCGAAAGCAACCTTCTTTGTGTATAATGTAAAGAATAGGAGCAGAGTAGACCAGTTTTGTTTACAATGTAAACTATGACGGCTAAAGTTCGACCCTAAACACAGCAGCAAAAGTATTTACAATCGTACAGTATTAATTTGCATGTGCAGAATTAACCGAATTTCCTGACTGTCTAAACTATGGAAGAAATGATTGCTTATCTTATTCATAAGATAAACAATAAGTGCAAAATTCAGTTTCCTTGATTATTACTGGTGCTATTGGAGAAACAAAATCTCACTTCAGTATCATTTATAATAATAATGATGATGATGATGATGATGAATACTTATATAGCACCTATTCTCGGCTAGAGACTAAGCTCTAAGCGCTTTACAATCCACACTCGTTTACACAACGGGCTGCCTACCCGGGTAGTGCCGACTGAATAGCTGCCAGCTGGCGCTTCATTCAGTCGTTTCCCGTGTCATCCAGTCAGTATCGTTCAATATCGTTCACTCAGTATCCTTACTTCCTTCATTCTTTCCATTTCTTACGCAAGGTGCATGCTATGTGTAACGTGTCATCCATACCAACGGCCAAACTGGCCTTCTCTTCCGAAAGTTGGTGATAGGATTTTACGTGTGTGTACGATGTTATGCGTGCGTTCACACACGGAACCTCGGTTTCTAGTCTCATTCAAAGGACTGTCTGGGAAATGGAGTCAGAACCAATGTTAACTCCGAGGGAAAAATCCCCCTGTACCAAAACGGCCCGGCGGAGATTCGAACCCGCAACCCCAGGATCACGAGTCCGGCGCTCTACCAAATGAGCTACTCCGGCCCCATCATTTCATTGACAGAAATGAAACTGACCTCCCTTGTTCTGTCATCTACGCCATAGAAACAAAAACAACTCCCCTTGTGACGTTGTTCATAATATAATCTATGAGAGAGAAGGTCGTCGCCCTCGTTCATTACTTACTGTTTACATCTTTCCGCCTCACGCGGGACCGCCATTTCTTCTGAACGCTCATTAGTACCCGTTTCCCGTTGTTTCACGGCAAGTCTCGCGTCTTCTCGCTCACTTCCTGTCCGTTTTTGTTTCCTGTTGATTCTCTAGGGCGTCCATTACCTAGGACTCATTCAAGCGCGATACCTCTAAAAATAATCCCAGTAGACGGATGTGTCGTTGCTTGATTGGATGGACGGTATGAAGGATGGTCTGTTGTTTTCGTCTTATTACTAGAGTGTATTGTTGATACGTCCGCGTGCTTTGGGCCGATCGGGTTTCTCTGGTATAAGTACGGCTGCGCGCGCAAATCCGCATAATCACAGTCTGATATTTTGATTTGGAACCCCGTTGTCGCCCAGCATCTAAACTGCCTTTGTCGTGCCCCATGTTAATGCGTTGTTCTGGCGTCAAGTCAGTGCAGAGTTAGCTCTCCTTTCTTGCACTCTCCGGATAACCGTTATCCGCCTCTTCTTCTGTAACCAGCCAAGGAAGGTGCGAACGTTATAAACCTGACCAGCGGAACTGTCAGTCGAGTGTCGTGTGATTTTTAAAGGAGCACCTGAGCACCGGTTTTGTAGTTAGGCGTTCCGAGTGCAAACCACGCTGTTGTCCAGCATTTGAAAAAAAAAAAAAGCGTGTTTTAGTTGCCCGTCTAAACGTGTAGGTCTGGTAGCGTTCCTCTGTGGCGTAGGAACAGGAAGAAGGGGAGGGAAACAGCTGAACCCTTGACTGTGATGAGATGATGGGCCAGTCTTTCTCCACCACCACTCCCTTGCCCAGTCCCCCCGTCCCTGGCTCCTCCCAAGTTAATAAAGCTTCAGTGATGGCTTCGGTTCGTAGGTGGGTTTTAGATTTTGAAGTTGAAGAGTGATGGTGATGGTGTTGGCAGTTCAGCTGCGTTTGCAGAAATGCGATTCCCGAGACGCCCTAGTGATTCTATTTGCGCATTCGCCTCCCCCCCCCCCCCCCCCCCCCCCCCCCCCCCCCCCCCCCCCCCCCCCCCCCCCCCCGCCGCCTCCCCCTTCCTCCCACCTTATTCTCTTGTCGCCTTTCTTTAGGTTTTTTACCGCTAGTACTTCTGCCTCCCTGCAAAACCCCCCCCCCCCCCCCCCCACTCCTTCCGTCCTCCTCCCAGTCCACTGTCCCTTCTATTCGGTCTTTCTCGTCGTCGTCTGCGCCCAAACCCCACCGCCCAAACCCCACCGCCCCAGCCCAACCCCCAACCCCCCACCCCGCCCCAGCCCCACCGCCCCAACCCCACCGCCCCACCCCCCCCGCCCCAACCCCCACCGCCCCATCGACCCAGCCCCACCGCCCCACCCACCGCCCCACCCCGCCCCAGCCCCACCCGCCCCAACCCCACCGCCCCAGCCCCCATCGACCCAGCCCCCACCCAGCCCCACCGCCCCAACCCCCCAGCCCCACCCCCCCCCAGCCCCCACCGCCCCAGCCCCACCGCCCCAACCCACCGCCCCAACCCCATCGACCCAGCCCCATCGACCCAGCCCCACCGCCCCAACCCCATCGACCCAGCCCCACCGCCCCAACCCCACCGCCCCAACCCATCGACCCAGACCCCCCGCCCCACCCGCCCCAACCCCACCGCCCCACCGCCCCACGAACTCCTCGCATCTTCCTTCGGGTCGTTTTTATTGGTGTGGTTTTTTCCTTCTGTCGTCGTCACCCCTCCTACCCACCCCCTCTCCCCCGTCCTTTGGTCTTTTCCCGTAGTCACTCTTATAAACTCTCCTCCTCCCTTCTTCCCCCCCCCCCCCCCCCCCCCCCCCCTCCCCCGTTTCCTTCCACGCCCTCGACTTTGGCATCTTCCTTCGCTGCTGTCAGTAGATAGCTCCCCTTTCTCATACACCCCCCCCCCCTCCCCCAAACTCTCCTGCAATGTTATCCTTGTCAGCCTTAGCAGCTGAGAGGGGTGGGTGGACGATAGACCTGAACTAAACTAACAGCGTTGTTGTGCACGCCGTGAGCTGGCTGCCAGAGCTTTCTCTGATGTGGAACATTGATCAAATCAACTAGCATGAGTGGAACGCTCAGGTCCCTCAGTTCAAAGCGATAGGGAGTATTTTGGGAGCCTATGGATGACTTGCAATTTTTACGTTCGATACAGATAGTTGCTGGGCTGTCGAACACGTAATACAGCGTGGTCATTTAGGCATGGACGAAGGTCGCGCAAGCGAAAATAATCCAGCTTTTTTGAGGGTGATCAACAAAATAAGCTCTGTCTGTGTGTCTGTCTGTGTGCGTCTCTCTCTCTCTCTCTCTCTCTCTCTCTCTCTCTCTCTCTCTCTCTCTCTCTCTCTCTCTCTCTCTCTCTCTCTCTCTCTCTCTCGGTCGTGGGAAGATGCGCTGAACATGCCAGAATCAGTCCAGGCAGGAATCGCTCACTCGGCGTGAAGAACGATCTGTCTCCCTAGTGTTTCTTTCCGTCAAGCTTCAAAATGATGTCATCAGAGCACGCCTTTACGTTGATATCAACGGAACATGAGCACGCAGCTTGACACAGTTGTTGGACCTTACTGTTTGACAGAAGAAAACTTGCCTTTAAAAGGGAAGTTATCCAGCTGGGTTTGAATGGGAGCTTCCCACTGAAAACCGTAGGAAATGAATTACTATTATTACTATATTGATATTATTACTACTACTACTACTATTGTTGTTTTTCTGCTGCTACTGACATCATAATCGTGTAACTGTGTATTCTTCTCATTCTTCTCCTTTCTCATCTTCTTTCGTACTGTTATTATTTTTACTACAATTATTACCAGTGTTATTGTTAGTGTTATCATCAATTAATTATAATGCCAATATCATTAGTGGTAGCAGTATGAGTGATTTAACTGTGATCTTCTCCCCCTTCAATCTCAGTTCCATTCTGTAGTGTTAGTCGTTCACCCAAGACAAAATTGTGCATCAGAACGAAGAGATAAAGTGACTGTCTGTTCGTCATTCGTCTTGATCGTTTTGAACGTTATTTGTCCTGCCTGAAGTAAGCCCAGTTTGTCGAAACGCGTCGTGTTTCTTTCGTAATTTGTTTGTTCCTTCGTTTGGCGCCGCATGATGATGTGTGTTGTTTCCTCCTGTTGAATAGTTTGTCATGGTAATGTTTGGGGCTGGGTGGTGTGAGCAGCGTCACACCGGCACACGGTTTGGTAGACATCCCCCCCCCCCCCCCCAAACACACCCACACACATACACACACCCATGAGAAACTGTGAAAAACAGGAAAACTGCAGACATGCCGAGGCAGGGGAAGGTTGTCAAGGTGATGCGAGCTGCCTTTGGGGATTGCCAGATTACAGGTAAGGGCTTTTTGCCCCTCCTCATTAGTCGTCTCTCCGGCACCTGTGTCTTTTTTCTCTCTCTCTCTCTGTCTTTGCCCTGGCCTGCGGGATCGATCGTTTCTGGCGATGGCCCAAGAAAGCACAAAAGACGTTGCAGTGAAAGCATTTTAACCGTTGTTGTATGATCATGATTGTGTATGGTCACTATGGGAAAGCCCTAGTTTCGCGACACCCCCCCCCCCCTCCCCCCTTCCTGTATTTCTCGATTTCATTGATTGGCGCTTTCATGGACTAGCTTATTACAAATGAAACTGTCTCAGGCTTTTTCTTTTTTTTTTTTTTTGTTTGTTTGTTTTTTTTTTTTTTGTTTTGTTTTGTTTTGTTTTGTTTTTCCCATTGCTATGCCTACATTTCCACGTGACCTTTAAACTCTTGAATTTGACACAGGAGTCCTTGCAGAAATCAGAGTGTCTTGCAAATCCCAAAAGATGGACCACAACACCGATGCATCTTGCAGTCAACGTTGCACGTTGGGGGGGGGGGGGGGGGGGGGGGGTGTTAGCCACGGAGAACAGGCGCGCGGATGTAAAACGCCTCTCGACCGCGTCTGTGGCGCGGCAGTCTCTAGGAAAGGGCGATCGTTGAGGGTGGCGACTCAAAAATGAATACACTGCATGTCTGGAATAAATCTGTCCGAGTCCTGTTTCGGGGGTTACAAACAAAGAAATCCCTTCTTTAGGCTTCGAGACTCCCCAGATTCTGGTGACCATTCAGTGGGTGTGTCCGGCAGTTTAGGAGGACTGATTGTGGTTCCAGATTCTGGTGACCATTCAGTGGGTGTGTCGGCAGTTTAGGAGGACTGATTGTGGTTCAGCTGTGGCCGTAAACAACATCGCTGCGCCCTCTCGTTTCTCGGATGGCGTGGTTTTGACACAGAGTGGCCGATTGTTAGGGCTTTGTTGGACTGGTTTGACGCGGTAATCTAAACAGTGGGTGTGCAGTGTCGGAGTCGGCGATCAGTGTTCAGTGTTCCCAGTCCCCCTGCTGCACGTGCGCAGTGTGACCATATGACATGGAGTGGGTGTGTGTATGTTCACCTGACCATGTTGTGTGCACGTGTACGTGTGCGTGCGAGAGAAGTAAGTGTGTGTGTGTGTGTGTGTGTGTGTGTGTGTGCGCGCGCGCGCGCGCGCGTGCGTGCGTACGTGTGTCTTTTGTGTGTGTGTGTGTGTGTGTTTGTGTGTGAGTGCGCGCGCGCGTGATGTATCTTGAGGCTCTGAATAAAAGATGAGCCTAACACCTATAGTGTTTCGGGGGGACATGCATAGGCCACAGCAGCTCTTGTTCAATGTAGACAGAATAACAGATGTGGGTTTTCCCCGTCCGCAGTGCCCCTGCCTCATCGCTGGGCCAGCCGCTGATCAGCTAACAGAGATTCTATTCTCGGCCTGGGCCAAGTTGGCCACTGTTTGTTATTTGATGCCCTGTTTCTTGCTCTCGGCTTCTCCTCCCTCCCCTCCTCTCCCCTGCCCTCCCCCGCTTCTTTCCTTCCCCTCTCCGCCCCCCTCCACCCTCACCCCCATCCTTTTTGACACTGTTAGTAGAAAAAGAGTTAGAGGACAGTGCTGTTCAGACGGCGTCAGAGGAACACCGGTCTTCAGAACATGTGACGTATGAAGTTGTGAAAAGTAAACCAGACGCCGTGGTGAGGTGGTTAGCGTCAGCGATACCCGGCTGGGAGGTCGTGTGTTCGATTCACTTCAGAGCCATTTATTGGATTTTTCTGCCCCGACTGGCAGCGACTGAGAGTCGGGTTTGCTGTGGGCTCACTTGGGAAGACTGGAACCACACAGTTCAGTTTCAAGCACTTAATGGACATGTGTCTGAGTTGCTCAGATTTCCTGACCCACACAGCAGTATCTCTTTCTGGGCTGTTATGGAAGTGAGCCTAGAGGACAGCCCTGCCATGCAGTCTCAAACCAGACTGGAAATCCGTAGCGTCATCTTCATTCTGATCCTCATCCTGATCGATCAGCATTTAGAAAAAAAAAAAAAAAACTCTCGGTGTGGCCTTCATGCCCTGCTGTCTTGGTGACCCCAGTTTCGGTTGCCTATCCATGTGTCTGGTTCTGTTGAGGTCAGCGGCATCGGCAACTTCTGGGGAACTGTCGTTAGACGGACGTGGTGGGGCCCTCAGGAGGGACAGCTCACTCACACCAGCTCCCGCGGGTAAGTAATAATTTTCGTCAGTAGGGGGTCTTAGTAGATAGATATCCTGTATGTGTTGGATCAGACCAGGTGCCACTGAACACCAGAGAAGTGACTCGGCGGCAGTGCGGTGTCTCCTCCGGTGGTTGCCCGATGACAACTTGACACTGATTGCTCCCCGTGGATTGCCGGCGGGGTGGATTGGCGGGACGGGCCTGGCTTAATGGAAGGCCGGAATGCGGTGGATGCAGTGCCACCTAGGCAGCACTGAAGACAAGACAGAAAAAAAAAGCTGTAAAAAGTACGATGGTGGGTGTGTATGGGTCTGGGTTGACAAGACACACATTGTGTGGATGGAGAAAGACAAGATGGTTCTAGAGGCTTTATCTTTTTTTTCTTTTTCTTTTTTCTTTTTTGAACTTGCTATGGGTGTTATCAATAATGGTTTTGATGGGGCTTGATTTCGGTGAGACATGTTAAGACTGGGTATTCTGTTACGAGCAGATGGTATTCTTTTGGTGTCAGAAACAGGAGAGGGTTTGCAGCGTCAGCAGTAGAGTCTGTGCAGGAGTGCCAGCCCCTCGGCACTTACAGAAAGTGAATCCAAGTGTAAGCAATGTGTGTTTAGAAAAGGGAGATTACCTGGCGGCTGGATGCGAGAGTTATACTGCCTGCTCCAAATATTTATACGTACTTCGGAAATTATTTTTCTTCATGTCTCAGCTTATCTGTTGCATGTGGAATATTTCTCAAGCAGAGTTGAAAAAAAAAAAAGGAAAAAAAAAGCGGAATAGATGTGTTAGGTAATAATTTGTTTTTTTTTTCTTCAGAATATTTGATTTGACAAGTATAGCCCATTTTGCTGTGTGAGTTGGAAATCAGTCTTTGGACTAGAGAAAGGAATTGCATATTTTCAGCCAGTGCATTCGTTTGCATTGAAAAGGTTTTTATGCTTAGATAAGCATAGTTTTAATGACTTGGTCTGCGGGGAGAAGCACCGATATCCACTGTTTATTCAGCAGAGCGGTGTATTCCATGTTGGTTAAAGCCTTGTGTATGGAAGACTTTAGACGACCTCCTAAGTTGTATGATAGGCTAGTAGAACGGGATACAAAGTGAAATACAAAGTTGGGTATTAGGTATGCGTTCGCTTTTATGTGAATGTGGTTTCCGGCGTGTGTAGGTGTGTCAGTGTATCGGAAATCAAAATGTACTCGTCCGCCTTTTTCGTCAGAGGGTGGTGAATAGCAAATATAGAATGGCCACGACTTATGAAAAAAACGTGGTCTTATATAGAAACTGTACGAATAATCGTTACAGTCAGTCATGTGTAAGATTTGATCTTGATATGTATATAGGGGAAAATTGATGGCTATTTTGACATTTTTGAATGAAAAAACTCGTCGTTACAGAGGAAAAGGCACAGTGTGCGTGCGTGTGTGTGTGTGTGTGTGTGTGTGTGTGTGTGTGTGTGTGTGTGTGTGTGTGTGTGTGTGTGTGTGTGTGTGTGTGACGGGGAAAAGACAGACAGACCAGACCAGACCAGAGACAGGCAGACAGACAGAGAGAGAGAGAGAGAGAGAGAGAGAGAGAGAGAGAGAGAGAGAGAGAGAGAGAGAGAGTGTGTGTGTGAATATGTGTGTGTGCTATTAATATATTAGCACGCGATTGCACGTACCTTTGAGAGGAGCAAAGGCAGGCAGACAAACAGTCAGACAAAGACTCCAGACAACTAAGATAGACCATTGTCCCATCTGAATGGGGAGCCAGACAGTACATGACACAAAAGCATAGGAAACAGTTCAGACTTTCAAATCGCCTCAACAACAGCAGGGCAGCTAGCGGAGCCAGTACCTGCCTTGCCTGAAATGCTTCTCCTCAGGCATGTCGCGTATTTCTGTGTACATTCATAACAGTTCGACCTGAGAAGACATAACCTAAACGCACGGTTGTCTGCAGTAATTCCTCGGGCTAAGACTTTGTCGAACGTCTTCCAGAATTGGATAGCAAAGCGCAAAGCGCATTTCGTTTGCCTCACTCTGCACACACACAGGGAGAACAACAACTGTTTTCTGTGTTGTCGAACAGCATGGGACGAGAGTTGTATCTGAAGTCATAATGATGGTCTCGGGGGCCGGAGTAGCCCAGTGGTAGAGCGCCGGACTCGTAATCTTGGGCTTGCGGGTTCGAATCTCCGCCGGCCCGTTTCGGTACAGGGGGGGGGGGGGGGGTGGTGGTTTTTCCCTCGGAGTTAACATTGGTTCTGACTCCATTTCCCATACAGTCCTTCGAATGAGACTATAAAACCGAGGTTCCGTGTGTGAACGCACGCATAACATCTTGCACACACACGTGAAATCCCATCACCAACTTTCGGAGAGAAGAAGGCCAGTTTGGCCGTTGGTATGGATGACACGTTACACATAGCATGCACCTTCCCCGAAGATGGAGTATGGCTGCCTTAATGGCGGGATAAAAAAAAAAAAAAAACGGTAATACACACAAAACTCCACTCCCTTTGTTGGGTAGATGGGATTAATCCTTGCCAGTCTATACAGGGAGTGTCCGCAGGAGTATCAGCCTGCATACGCAAAATAAATAATAAATAAAAATAATGATGGTCTGAGGAGCTTTCACTGTTGCCTGCCACAACAGACGATGTTCAGAAAACTGCAAAAGGGAGATAATCTGTTAGAGTTCTTGTTCAGAAAGAGTGACCCCCCGTCGTGTTCAAGGAAGAAACGTCGCTGGTGATCGCGGCGACAGCAGCGTTTGCCCCATCAGTCAGGGAAACAATTCGACCAGAGAGAGAACACATCAACAACATGGGGGTGTGACACGGTGTACCCGTAATGCGGATAGTGCATATCCCGATCGTTAATTCTGGCGTTTGCTTCAAATCAAATATTTGACTCTCCAGACCTGTTTGCATGGCCCATAAACTGAGGAAAAGGTAACTCTGTCTGCAGTGGAAAGACTGATATCTTCCCTCGAATTTTTCTTTCCCGCGAACTTTTTTTTTTTTTAACCATTTTGTTTGTTTGTTTGTTTGTTTTTTGTTTTTACCGGAACAGGTGTCTCGAAACGTCTGCTGCTTCTTCCTTTTGAATTTACCATACGTAGGGTCGGGTGTCCATGCTCATGACAATGATGACGATGTTGCGGCCCGTTCTCACTGCTGTCTTCAAAATGTTTGGAGTAGTTCTAAGGAACTCGTGATGTGTACGGGTGTGTGAGGGGGGGGGGGGGGGGGGGGGGAAGCAGGATGTGTGTGCAGCGTCGGGTTTGGTGTGGTATTTTGGTGTGGTTTTGTGTGTGTCAAGTGTGTACATAGTGTTTGTATGTTTCGCGCACGTAAATGGTTTCGAGGAGCGTACATCTTTGCGTACATTTCTGTGCGCTCATGTTCATGTGTGTTTTTGTATCTATTTTTAAGAATAGGGCATATCTCTCTCTCTCTCTCTCTCTCTCTCTCTCTCTCTCTCTCTCTCTCTCTCTCTCTCTCTCTCTCTCTCTAAGATTTTTAACCGAGTTTTTGGTGCATTTTTAGAAGGTGTATTTTAAAGAGATGTGTAATTTTGTTGTTGTTGCTGTTGTTTTGTTTTTGTTTTTCTTTGTTTTTTTTTTTTTTTAATGACTTGAGTTCAACGTGGTGACAGCCCTGATATGGCCCTTTGCAGTCGGCTGGGCTATAGGCAACATTACCTTACCTTACTCTCTGTCTCTGTCTCTGTCTCTCTCTCTCTGTCTCTGTCTGTCTGTCTGTCTCCCTCCCTTCCTCCCTCCCTCTCTCTCTCTCTCTTTCTCTCTCTCTCTTCTCTTCTGTTCTCTCTCTCTGTGCTCACTTCTCTCTCCCTCTTCTCTCTCTCTCTCTCTTTCTCCTTCCCCCACATCCCCTCTCTCTCTCTCTTACTCTCCTCTCTCCTTCGCTTCTTCTTTATCTCTCTCCTCTCTCTCTCCCTCACTATCTCTCTCCAACCCCCCCTCCCCCTTACCTCCCTTTCCATCGCTCTCTTCCCATCTTTACCCGCTCTCTTCCTCTCTCTCACTCCCAACTGTATATACAACTTAACAATTGATCGTCGCTTATCAAGAAAAGCGCTCTCTGCGTGGCGGACTGGCCTCTATTCTTTCAGCGCCAATCCTGTTCAGACTGGAGATACAGGAGTAGGGAGGGGGAGGGGGGGGGGGGGGGGGAGGAGATAGGAGATGGTGCAATCTTAGGCCGGCAGACATGGAACAAATGATGATGATTGCTGACTTGTTCAGGAGGCGCCAAGCTTTGTCGTCGCCATGAGGCAGGGGCGGGTGGTAATAGGGTGAATGGAGGAGGGGGGGGGGGGGGGGGGGGAGTAAGAGGGGAGCTCGTTGAAACATGTCCCCAGGTGTCATCACCCCAATCACCAAGACCGTAGCCACAGTTCTGACTTCAGCTGATAGCAAGGTGCATTTGGTGCCGCATGGTATGGTATGGTAAGGTATAGTATAGGATGGTGTGGTTCGATATGGTTAGGTATAGTATAGGATGGTGGTTGTGGTTCGATATGGTGAAGTATAGTATAGTATGTGTGTGGTTCGATATGGTGAGGTATAGTATAGTATGGTGTGGTTCGATATGGTGAGGTATAGTATAGGATGGTGTGGTTCGATATGGTGAGGTATAGTATAGGATGGTGTGGTTCGATATGGTGCAGTATAGTATAGTATAGTATAGTATAGTATAGTATAGTATAGTATAGTATAGTTTGATATGGTAAGGTATAGTATAGGATGGTGTGGTTCGATATGGTGCTGTATAGTATAGGATGGTGTGGTTCGATATGGTGAGGTATAGTATAGGATGGTGTGGTTCGATATGGTAAGGTATAGTATAGGTATAGGTGGTGTGGTTCGATATGGTGAGGTATAGTATAGGATGGTGTGGGTTCGATATGGTGAGGTATAGTATAGGATGGTGTGGTTCGATATGGTGCAGTATAGTATAGTATATGGTGTAGTTTGATATGGTAAGGTATAGTATAGGATGGTGTGGTTCGATATGGTGCAGTATAGTATAGTATGGTGTGGTTTGATATGGTAAGATATAGTATAGGATGGTGTGGTTCGATATGGTAAGGTATAGTATAGTATAGTATGGTGTGTGGTTTGATATGGTAAGATATAGTATAGGATGGTGTGGTTCGATATGGTAAGGTATAGTATAGGATGGTGTGGTTCGATATGGTAAGGTATAGTTTAGGATGGTGTGGTTCGATATGGTAAGGTATAGTATAGGATGGTGTGGTTTGATATGGTAAGGTATAGTATAGGATGGTGTTGTTCGATATAGTAAGGTATAGTATAGGATGGGTGGTTCGATATAGTAAGGTATAGTATAGGATGGTGTGGTTCGATATGGTAAGGTATAGTATAGTATGGTGTGGTTCGATATGGTAAGGTATAGTATAGGATGGTGGTGTTCAATATGGTGCAGTATAGTATAGGTGCAGTATAGTATAGGATGGTGTGGTTCGATATGGTGCGATATAGTATAGTATGGTGTGGTTCGATATGGTGCGGTATAGTATAGTATGGTGTGGTTCGATATGGTAAGGTATAGTATAGGATGGTGTGGTTCGATATGGTGCGGTATAGTATAGTATGGTGTGGGTTCGATATGGTGCTGTATAGTATAGGATGGTGTGGTTCGATATGGTAAGGTATAGTATAGGATGGTGTGGTTCGATATGGTGCGGTATAGTATAGGATGGTGTGGTTCGATATGGTAAGGTGTAGTATAGGATGGTGTGGTTCGATATGGTAAGGTATAGTATAGGATGGGGTGGTTCGATATGGTAAGGTATAGTGTAGGATGGTGTGGTACAGGTATGGCGGGAATGATTATTGTATGGTGTGGTCGTAGTAGCAAACAGAATAGTACAGTGTGGTATAGCATAGTATGATATGGGATGGTAAGGCACGGCGTGGTATTTCACGGTATTGGATGGTAGGCCTACAAATTCACCAAGGGATGATATGATATGAAATCCCAGCATGGTGTATGCAGCCATGCATAGTAGGCCTGTAGTACAATCTGGAAAAGGATGTTGTTGTGGTGTGTGTGTGTGTGTGTGTGTGTGTGTGTGTGTGTGTGTGTGTGTATGTGTAGTTATAGTAGTGTGGTAGAGCCCTGAATGGCATTTAATGGGATGACCAAACATGGTAAAATATGGTCAGATTCAGAAGGTAAGATACAGGTACAGAAGCTTCGGTTTATTGTGGCATGATACAGTATATTAATCTAGTCTGGTGTGTCACAATACTGTGGCAGAATATGAAGCGCTCTGGTGTGGTATGATAGGGTGCAGTAAGTACGATGACACATGGTAGAATACGCTGAGATGTATTGAGATGATTATAATACAGAACAGTACTATAAGATCCATCACTGCACAATGCAGTGCGGGTACGGGTGTTGCACTACAGACTTACTGACGTAACAACAAATGATTGGCAGGCCAGAATAACTCAGTTGATAGAGCGACACACTCATTATTCTGCTGATCTGGGAGTTGTGGGTTCGATCTCCGTAAGGTTGTTGTTTCAGTACAGGGGTATTTTTCCTTCGGAGTAGACAGTGATTCTGACTTTATACCCAAACAGATCTCTGAATGAGGCTGTAAACCTACATTCCGAATGTGAACGCACACACATATAACCAACCACCTTGCACACACGTTAAAAATCCATCATCCATCTTTCAGAAGAGGTCAGCATGGCCGTTGGTATGGATGACGTGTATACACACGGCATGCTCCCAACAGAGTGTAAACATGAATGAACATGAGTGGCTGATCGAGTGAATGATGCGGGAAGCGACTGAGTGTGGTGCCAGCAGGCTGCTCTTCAGTCGTCTGTACACAGGTGGGCAGCCTGTTGTGTAAATAAGAGCATTGATTGTAAAGCGCTGAAGAGCTGGGTCTCTTGCCGACGATTGTATAAGAACTCTAACCAACTAATCTGGTACCCTCACATAACTGTTGTGAAGAGGGAAAAGGGATTAGGGAAAAGGGATTTGTGAAGAGGGAAAGGGATTTGTGAAGAGGGACAAGGGATGTATTGGCGTGGGGAAGGGGACGGGGAGGCCAGGGACATTGGGGGGGGGGGGGGGGGGGGGACGAGGTGGAGTGGGATTGGGGACATTACATAATAATTTCGTGGGCTGTTTACATCTGTTGAGGGTGTTTCTGTGACAAGTGTGGTGTGTGTGTGTGTGTGTGTGTGTGCGTGTGCGTGCGTGCGTGCGTGCGTGTGAGTGTTGCTCTCCAATTTTATTTGACTGGTGTGCATGTAAGTGTCTGTGCGTCTGTCTGTCTTGTCTTGTGTTGTCTGTCTGTCTGTCTGTCTCTCTCTCTCTCTCTCTCTCACTCTCTCTCTTCTTTAAATCTCACTCTCTCTCTCATCCTTCCCCTCCCCTCTCTCGCGATCTGTCCCTCCCCCACCCTCCACTGCATACAAGTACCAGGAATGATCGTCACTCATGACTGAAAGCGTCTTCTGCGTGGCGGAGTGGCCTCAACTCTCACAGTGCCAATCCTATTCAACGAGAGAGACTGGAGAAGGTGGGTGGGGGGGGGGAGGGGACACGACGGGGGAGGGGGGAGGAGATGAGCGCAATTAGGCCAGCAGGCACGGAACAAATTATCATGATTTTGTCAGAATGTCGTTTTGTCGTCGCTGTGAGGCAGGGGGGGGGGGTAAATAGGTGAAGGGAGGAGAGGTGTGATGAAGGGGAGAGGACTCGTGGCAACGCAATGCCCCAGTCAACGAGACTGGCATAGCTGCAGGCTTCAATATGGGTTGCATGGATAGCACAGTGTGATGCGGTGTGCAACGATCTGGTAAGGCATAGCACTGATACGGTACTGTGAGATATGTATACTGTATGGTAAGGTGCAGTCGTGGAGGGCACGGTACAGCGCGTTATGGCGAGATATATCATGGCTTTTCACTGTATGAGGTGGTACAAATTGATGACGT
>JADBJO010002179.1:268722-276222 GCA_016801955.1 Conus betulinus
CACCCCTCAGAGATACAGTGTATAGGACTGTGAGGGTCACCTGGCACCCCTCAGAGAGATACAGTGTATAGGACTGTGATGGTCACCTCGCACCCCTCAGAGATACAGTGTATAGGACTGTGATGGTCACCTGGCACTCCTCAGAGAGATACAGTGTATAGGACTGTGATGGTCACCTGGCACCCCTCAGAGATACAGTGTATAGGACTGTGATGGTCACCTGGCACTCCTCAGAGATACAGTAGGTGTATAGGACTGTGATGTGATGGTCACTGGCACTCCTCAGAGATACAGTGTATAGGACTGTGATGGTCACCTGGCACTCCTCAGAGATACAGTGTGTAGGACTGTGATGGTCACCTGGCACCCCTCAAAGATACAATGTATAGGACTGTGATGGTCACCTGGCACTCCTCAGAGATACAGTGTGTAGGACTGTGATGGTCACCTGGCACTCCTCAGAGATACAATGTGTAGGACTGTGATGGTCACCTGGCACTCCTCAGAGATACAATGTATAGGACTGTGATGGTCACCTGGCACTCCTCAGAGATACAAGTGTATAGGACTGTGATGGTCACCTGGCACTCCTCAGAGATACAATGTATAGGACTGTGATGGTCACCTGGCACTCCTCAAAGATACAATGTATAGGACTGTGATGGTCACCTGGCACTCCTCAAAGATACAATGTATAGGACTGTGATGGTCACCTGCACTCCTCAAAGATACAATGTATAGGACTGTGATGGTCACCTGGCGCTCCTCAAAGATACAATGTATAGGACTGTGATGGTCACCTGGCGCTCCTCAAAGATACAATGTATAGGACTGTGATGGTCACCTGGCGCTCCTCAAAGATACAATGTATAGGACTGTGATGGTCACCTGGCGCTCCTCAAAGATACAATGTATAGGACTGTGATGGTCACCTGGCGCTCCTCAAAGATACAATGTATAGGACTGTGATGGTCACCTGGCGCTCCTCAAAGATCAAGATACATGGTCACCTGTATACAATGTATAGGACTGTGATGGTCACCTGGCGCTCCTCAAAGATACAATGTATAGGACTGTGATGGTCACCTCGCGCTCCTCAAAGATACAATGTATAGGACTGTGATGGTCACCTGGCACTCCTCAAAGATACAATGTATAGGACTGTGATGGTCACCTCGCGCTCCTCAAAGATACAATGTATAGGACTCACCTGTGATGGTCACCTCGCACTCCTCAAAGATGGCTGAAACCAGGCTGTCACCTGCGCACGAGTCATTCTGCAGACTTTTAGGCTATCAGATTTCTCAAATGCTCAAAAACGACAATAATTCAAGCACACAACAGTACAAACAATATTTGGGAAAAAAAACCCACTGCAGAATGGATAAGGAGTGTTCTGTCTAATTAATGTGTACTTACAAAAAACTGAATTACTAGACTGCAATATAAAAACTAGCTAGCATAAGCACAAAAAAAAGATGTTAATACTTTAGAAATAGGACACAGAGGCAAAAAAACGGTGGAAACAGTAAAGAATTGGGGAGAAATGAACTGACATGAAAAGGGCATCATAAGGAATAACTGAAATGGAGAGGAAAAAAAAATAACTTAAAACTTTTTTGTTGTTGTTAAGGAAGAATGACAGTATCTCCCACAACATCCTCTCATGCACCCATTTACGGCTAGCTGGATTGTTTGGTTTTGTGTTTTGTTTGTTTATTTGTCATGGAGAACTGGGCTCTCGGGTGCTTCCGTGTCTTTTTGTTCTGTTTTGCTTTGTGTGTGTGTGTGTGTGTGTGTGTGTGTGTGTGTGTGTGTGTGTGTGTGTGTGTGTGTGTGGGAGAGAGAGGAGAGAAGAGATGAGAGGAGAGAGAGATGAGGGAGAGAGAGAGAGAGAGGGGAGGAGGAGAGAGAGAGAGAGAGAGGAGAGAGAGAGAGAGAGAGAGAGAGAGAGAGAGAAGACAAGACAAGACAAGACAAAATTGTTTAATCACGAGGATAATAGATAAGCACTGAATGCTTTTTACATGCAGTCCTCTCGCCATGAGTAGGGTCAACAATGCAAAATAAGGTAAGGCAACAAAGCAAGCATGCAAAAAGTGACTAGAACTACAATACCATAAGGATTTTTTTTTTTTAATGAAATGAAAATAGATCAAAAGAAAAAAACAAATAAATAAATAAAAGAAAATAGAGAGAGAGGACGCAGGAGCGAAAGGAGTGCAGGGAAGGGCTACAGAGAGGGGGGGGGGGGGGGGGGGGGGGGGGGGGAAAGAGGCGAGAGTGGCTGTGGGAAAGAGCATGTCTAGAACAATCTGATGATCAGAAATTCCAAGAGAGATACAAGAGAATCGATTTTGAAGCACCAGGGGGGGGGGGGGAAAATGAAAATAAAACACAAATGGAGGGGGGATGCATAATGATAGCCCAGTCACCACGGGTTAGGGGGGGGGGGGGGGGGGGTATGGGGGGGGGGGTAGATAATAAATCAAGCCATTCCAGCAGAAGAACGAGAGAGAGAGAGACAGACAGACAGACAGACAGACAGCCAGCCAGCCAGACACAGACAGACAGAGAGAGAGAGCAGAGAGGAGAGAGAGAGAGAGAGAGAGAGTCGAGATAAGAATATAGAGAGAGAGAGACCGACCGACCGACCGACCGAATATGTATATTCAGCGTACGGGAAAGCCGGCATCTTAAGGGGTTGATATAAGTGGCCAAATAATAATCGAAATACTACCAGAATTACTCGCGCTGTGATGGTGCCACAGTTATGTCAAATTGACACATACGCGCATGAGACGCATTGACAAGGAAATAGATTACAGCTGTTCAGGCAAGGATAATGCTCTGCGCAGTCTTCTCACAGCTTCACAGATAAAGATTGACAGTTGTCAGAAACGTAGCTTCATTTCTCGACGATGATGGCGTGGTTGATCGAAAGTTAGAAGTATTGTTGGAGTGAGTAAGTTTGATTAGTTTTGTACTAAGATCGTGAAAAATGGCACACAGCTGAACCGAATTGTATCCTCCTTGGCCGTATTTAACAATCAAAGTAAAATGTTCTCTCTCTCTCTCTCTCTCTCTCTCTCTCTCTCTCTCTCTCTCTCTCTCTCTCTCTCTCTCTCTCTCTCTCTCTCTCTCTCTCTCTCTCTCTCTCTCTCTCTCTCTTTAACTCGTTTCCACATGAGCTGAAATGCTATCGAAGCCCAGAATAATTCAGACGAAAATTGTTCACGTACTTTGCACACTCACACGGGTTATGAACATATGCAGTGTAGTTGATATTATCAATACCAATCAGATACATGCTTTTTGCTCTTATCATGAGCAACGTAATGTCACTTGCCTCCCCCCCCCCCCCCCCCCCCCCCCCCCCCCCCCCCCCCCCCCCCCCCCCCCCCCCCCCCTTACTGCTGCTGCTGCTTTTATTTCACTTAATGATTCTAGTTTTAGGCAATATCTCAATAGTTCAAAAAAAAAAAAAAGAAGGAAAGGGTTATGAGAGCATCCATCTCTCTCCCTCTCTATATGCCTCTCATTCTCTCTCTCTCTCTCTCTCTCTCTCTCTCTCTCTCTCACACACACACACACACACACACACACACACACACACACACACACACACACACACAAACACACATACGTACACACATGCGCGCGCGGGGCGCGCGCGCGCGCACACACACACACACACACACACACACACACACACACACACACACACACACACACACACATTGACCCCAAACACTCCTGTAAACACACGCACATAAACACGCGCACACGCGCGCGCGCACGCACACTCACACACACACAAACACACACACACAAAACACACACCACACACACACACACACACACACACACACACACACACACACACACACACACACACACACATGATGATAGATAAGTGTTATGATTATTGATTTTATTAATACATTGTCGCTATTGACAACTGTTTCTTGAATTATTTATTTTGTTCATGCATTGTAACCACATCATGAAAATGTGTGTAATATGTTGATGTTATTGATGCAGTGTTGTGCAATTATGACCCTTACCAGTATAATCTGTTGATATTCTAAATATAGGTATGCAACATTTCTCTCTCTCTCTCTCTCTCTCTCTCTCTCTCTCTCTCTCTCTCTCTCTCTCTCCTTTGATAACTAATAGGAGGGTCACTTTCTATGTGCTCTGTGTGTATGTGTGTGTGTGTGTGTGTGAGAGAGAGAGAGAGAGAGAGAGAGAGAGAGAGAGAGAGAGAGAGAGAGAGAGAGAGAGAGATCTTTCTTCTTATTCTGTTTTTTAGTCGTCAATTCATTTATTCTGGATTTTTTTTTCAAAGTCCCCTTTTCTCTAAGCTCATGCATTCGTCAATATTGAAGGAGAAAAAAAAGCTCATCCATGTTCTTTTTTTGTTTTTTTAACAATCAGTTTGTTTGTATGGTTTAGTAGCTAGTCATGCTTAGTTAGTTGATAGTCACTCTTACACTCTTAGTCCCTCGTCGAGGCAAGGGCCGGAAGAAAAAAAAGCAGATATTTGCTTATCTGTTACCAATGTTACCCTTGGAAATAAAGATTCTCGTCGTCGAGATGTTGTCATGGAAGGGTGTAATCATCATCGATTCAAAAGCTAATCACATTCTCTCTCTCTCGATCTATCCTCTCTATCTCTCTCTCTCTCTGATGATCTCTCTCTCTCTCTCTAATATGCCTTCATCAATTATAGCAAATGATAAACCTCCTTTAATAATCTTGAGTTACTTGAAGAATTTTGTTATTCTAAAAATGTCACCTCGGGCGCTGTCATGCCTACTATTACGGTGTTTGACGTTTACGTTCATCTTACACTTCTCGAACAGACAGGCACACGTGGTCTTGATGACTTAGATGGGAAGATTCTTAAATCACTTGCTCCTACTGTCACAGACTCTTATACTTCTTTGTACAATCTCTGCATTGACAAAAGCTGTTTTTCCTTATATTCTTAAGGAAGCCAAAATTATTACTGACTATAAATCTGGAGATAAAACTAATCCATCAAATTACAGACCTATTTCAATGTTATCACTTCTGTCAAAACCTTTGTAAAAACATACCTATAAACATATTACATCATGTTTCGGAGAACAATTTGCTTCATCCCAGTCAATCAGGATGTAGAGAAAAGCATTCATGCTACACCGCTTTAATTAACCTCGTCGAGGATTGACTCGTTGGTATAAATGATCATAAATTCACTGGAGTATTGTTCGTCGACCTTGCAAAAGCTTTCGACGTCATATACCACAATTCGCTGCTACGTAAGCTGGCCTTATATAGACTTTCCCACCAAGTTCGTTCTCTGGTTAGATCTTTCCTTTCTAAATGTCATCACAAGGTCTTCGTGGGTAACCAACGATCCAAATTTCAGACATGAAAATCCACTAGTTTGATGACTGAAGACTATTTAGCGCTGGATATCCTTCCATTATCATATAAACTACAGTATAACAAAGCAGTTGTGATGTATAGAGTGATGAATGATTTGCTCCTCCTTCACTAACCACACGATTTCTGCGAAATCGGTCAAGATGCACGAATAATATTGTACTCAGAAAACCCCAGAATGGATCTTTTTAAGACAAGCCTCGCCTACTCATGAAGGGGCCCTTTGGAATTCTTTACCAAGTTCCATGAAAGATGAAAATGGTATTAGCTCGTTTAAATCAGCTTACAAAGCATTTAAAATCAGCTTACAAAGCATTTCTCTTTCAGGCACTAGAAACTTAAAAGTACACTACGTATTTTAGTCATCATGAATATCTTTCTCCATGCCATAGGATACGAAAGGAAGAATACTGTATAAACGATACTGTACAGTTTGTTGATGTTGTTTGTTGATGTTGTTGTTCATTAGATCATTTTTTCGTGTGTGTGTGTGTGTGTGTATGTGTGTGTGTGTGTGTGTGTGTGTGTGTGTGTGTGTGTGTGTGTGTGTGTGCGTACGCGCGCGCGCATGTGGATGCATGCATGATTTTGTCCTTTGTTTTTGTAGTATTTGTCTGCAAGTTTGCAAGTTGACTAGTGTATTCACTTTTTCCTCTTTTTGCTGGTATATTGACTAGTGTGTTTTCCATGTGCCTTCTTCTTCTTTTTCCCTCTTTTTTTTTCCAGAGCTGGGTGGGGAAAAAACGCGCAGTTTGCCTATCTCATTACCCTGGTTAAATGAAATTTCGTTCGTTCGTTCGTTCGTTCGTTCTCTCTCTCCCCGTTTTAGATAGAGAAAGAGTGACTGGGCAAGCACACATGTGTGTCTCACGTGTCAGCAAGTGAATTATGTACAGCTTCCATGAGGGCATGCTGGTGTGGTTTATTTTGTCACTTTTTTTTTCTCTCTCTCCTGATCTATTCCTCTGGAGCAAAGCTCCCAATCATTGACCCTTACCCTTTGACCCTCTGTGGTGACCTCAGGTGCTGGGCCGACACATGCGGGACTTCCTAAACGGGCTGGACAACCTGCACGAGTACATGCGCTTCAGCTACAAGCACATGCAGGCTCCGTCCTTCTTCGTGGAGAACGAGACCAGGAACGGCCTCACGCTGCACTACAGGACGCGGCGAAGGGGATACGAACACTACGTCATGGTCAGTGGGGGGGGGGGGGGGGGGGCAGAGAGAGAGAGAGAGGGAGGAAGGCAGGGGAGGAGGGGGGGGGCGGAGGGAAGGAGGGGAGGGAAAAGAGAAAGACCGGAGAGGGCGGGAGGGAGAAGGGAGGCAGAGAGAGAGAGAGAGAGAAGGGGGAAGGTGGTACGAGGGGGGGAGGGAGAGAGAAAAGGGGTAGGGAGAGACGAGGGATGGTGGAGAAAGGGGGAGAGGCAGAGACAGAAAACAGAGAGTGAGAAGAGGGAAGGGGGGAAATGAAAGAAAGGTGGTGGGGGATGTAGAGGGTGAGAGAAGACAGAGAAGTGAAAAGAAGGGGGGGGGGGGGGGTCGACAGGTGAAAGACAGAGAGGGGGTGGAAAGAATGAAGAGGACAAAGGAAATAAAGAAAGGGGGGGGGGGGGGAGAGAACATGAAGAAGAGAGAGAGAGGAAGTAAGAGAGAGGAAAAAGGGGGAGAGAGATACAGAGGAAAGGGGGGAACACACAGAGAAAGAGGGAGGGGAGAAAGAGAGAGAGAGAGAGAGAGAGAGAGAGAGATTGGGTGTACGGCGCGTTGTTTGAGTGCGTTTCGAAAAGCAGGGAAGGATGAGTAAGGTACTGACGGTTACGACAAATCCACGTCCTCGTTGCATGCATAACCCGCCACACTAACCCGGTGCGAACTCCCGGCGGATGTCGCTGACCGTGACGCCGTGTCCGCCGCAGGGTCAGATTCCGGCAGGTGGGCCGCGACTTCTACGCCCAGGACGTGGACATCCGGATGGTGAGCAAGAGGGAGAACCCGAGCAACCACACGCTGTGCATCACCTACGACCTCTACTTCGACAACAGCGCTTCCGCGAGCAGTACG
>JADBJO010002179.1:281222-288722 GCA_016801955.1 Conus betulinus
GTCATTGTGGGCAGAGAAATGGACGTGGTGGCGGGGTATTATGGTGATAGTATTATTTTTTGTCACAAGAGTGGTGAAAGTGTTATTTCTTTGTCAGCAGGAGTGGCGGCTTTTTTGTGTGTGTGTGTGTCAATGGACGTGTTGATCCACTGTCTTTTGCAAAATGCAAATGGTGGCAAAATATCCTTAGTCAATGGAAAATGGTGGCAAAATTATCTTTAGTCAGTGGGAGTAGTGGGCTGTATTATCTTTGCAAGAAGGATCGGTGGCATCTTATCGTTTGTGGGAGTATGATGGTAGTGTGTTACCCTTTGTCAACATTCTTTGTTGATGGGAGGGATGGTAGTATTACTCTTTTTCAATACCCTTTGTCAATGGGAGTGGCAACCATATTATCCTTTGTCAGTGAGAGTCGTGCTACTTCATCCTTTGTCCGTGAAGTGATGGCAGTATTGTCTTTTGTCATTGTGGGCAAAGCATTGGAGAAGTGGTGATGTTATCCTTTGTCAATGGGAGTGTGGTGATATATTATTCTTTGTCAGTGTCGGTAGAGCTTATGCTTTTCGAGTAGTGATCTGCTTAACCTTTCTACGTGTACTGAACATCGAGTTGACTCTTGTTAACCTGTCCTCGAATTTGCACGTCGCGTAGAAATCTTGTTCTTATTTTTGTATTCTGCTCAACTTAAAGTGTCTTGTCCTGTACTTTGTTTGTCAATGTCCTTGGCGGTAACTAGCCCTCTCTCTTTTGCTTTTTTTCTTTTTTTTTTTTCACAAGGCATAGACATTGTGTTCGCTTTCCTGAGTGTTTTTTTTTCACATCGAACATGTCTTGTCAGTCATCCTCACGTTTTTGCGCATCGCTCAGAAACCTTGTTAACCTACTGTCGTGTTTAGCACATCGCGGCGACACAGGGCCCTGGAGGATACACTCCGGCAGGTCGCGTGTCTGCCCACCCGTCTGTCGAACTGACAGAAGATCCCATGATCGATCTCGATACTCTACCCTCGTGAACCGCCTGAAAATCAGTTCTGGCATTTGATTGACTTTCGTTTCCAAAATTGGCGTCGTTCCCTTTCACATTAATTGTGTCTGCTGCCGGAAAGAGTGAATTCTTCGGAACTTTGACACGAATCGAATGCCTCTGCAGAACGCAGAATGTAATAGAGCAAACCAGAAGAATAAAACGGGGAAAAGTTGTCAAACCTGTGTGAATCGATGTTGAGGTTCATCATGTTTATGTACTTCAGAATCCAGCTTTCAGAGCCATTGCTTGTGTCGGTGGTATGGAAACCGCATCGTGTAGTACTGCTCTTATGAAAACGAAGCAATGCATACGAATCAAGTCTTTTCGAACATTAAGTAAATACCCCATCTCTATCTCCACCCACCCCCACCTCTCTCTCTCCTTTTTTATAACCTACCTCATGCACGTGTTTTTTCTTCTTTCCAATACATCGGTAGAAGGAACAGGCGTATTCACTCAAAAATTTGATGAGCTCTTTGTTGTGGACACTTGAGCAAGAATTGTTTCGTCAAGCTCATCTTCCTCATCTTCATCGTCATTGATCCTCATGAGAGCAGAGAAAGGTTTCCAGTTCTGAGGCCCTTCATTCCCTGCTCTCGTGAAGACCTCAGTTCTGTTTGTCCTATCCACGTCTATGGTCCTGGTGGGTTCCTATCCACGTCTATGGTCCTGGTGGGTTCCTATCCCCGTCTATGCTCCTGGTGGGTTCCTATCCACGTCAATGCTCCTGGTGGGTTCCTATCCATGTCTATGCTCCTGGTGGGGTTCCTATCCCCGTCTATGCTCCTGGTGGGTTCCTATCCATGTCTATGCTCCTGGTGGGTTCCTATCCCCGTCTATGGTCCTGGTGGGTTCCTATCCATGTCTATGGTCCTGGTGAGTTCCTATCCACGTCTATGCTCCTGGTGGTTCCTATCCCCGTCTATGGTCCTGGTGGTTCCTATCCCCGTCTATGGTCCTGGTGGGTTCCTATCCACGTCTATGGTCCTGGTGGGTTCCTATCCACGTCAATGCTCCTGGTGGGTTCCTATTTCACGTCAATGCTCCTGGTGGGTTCCTATCCATGTCTATGGTCCTGGTGGGTTCCTATCCCCGTCTATGGTCCTGGTGGGTTCCTATCCCCCGTCTATGGTCCTGGTGGGTTCCTATCCCCGTCTATGGTACTGGTGGGTTCCTATCCCCGTCTATGGTCCTGGTGGGTTCCTATTCACGTCAATGCTCCTGGTGGGGTTCCTATCCATGTCTATGGTCCTGGTGGGTTCCTATCCCCGTCTATGGTCCTGGTGGGTTCCTATCCCCGTCTATGGTCCTGGTGGTTTCCTATCCCCGTCTATGGTCCTGGTGGGTTCCTATTCACGTCAATGCTCCTGGTGGGTTCCTATCCATGTCTATGGTCCTGGTGGGTTCCTATCCATGTCTATGCTCCTGGTGGGTTCCTATCCACGTCAATGCTCCTGTGGGGGTTCCTATTCACGTCAATGCTCCTGGTGGGTTCCTATTCACGTCAATGCTCCTGGTGGGTTCCTATCCATGTCTATGGTCCTGGTGGGTTCCTATCCACGTCTATGCTCCTGGTGGGTTCCTATCCATGTCTATGGTCCTGGTGGGTTCCTATTCACGTCAATGCTCCTGGTGGGTTCCTATCCACGTCTATGCTCCTGGTGGGTTCCTATTCACGTCAATGCTCCTGGTGGGTTCCTATCCATGTCTATGGTCCTGGTGGGTTCCTATCCACGTCTATGCTCCTGGTGAGTTCGTGTCCAAGTCTTCAGCGTCGGCAAGTTCATGGGAAACTGTCATTGGACGGTCGTGGTGGCGCCCTTTGGTGAGGGCGCTCTCACTCATGTTGGCTCCGCGACGAAGCAGTTCTTATGGTCAGGAGGGGGGCTGAGTAGGATGGTGTCCCACGTGTGTTGCATCAGAACAGGCGCCACTGAACACCGCTCCCGAAATCCAAGTGAGCGTTCCGTGGGCTTTACGAAGAAAGACAGCAGTACTCGTCGACAGAGATTTCAGAGGAGATGAACAACTTGAAGCATCCCGTATCCCCACCCCCACCCCCATCCCCCCCCCCCCCCCCCCCCCCCCCCACACACACACACACCCCCCCTCCCCCCCTCCCCCATCATGCCGTGATTAAGACTATGGCCAGTATGACTGTGTGATGTTGGGTGTTTTCGAAAACCCACACCTGCTGTTTACAGGTTGTCAGCTGATAGGAGATGGTTGCTAGGTCAGTACTTTAGCTCCGCAAGAGAAGCTGATCTGACCGTTGGAAGTTTTCCTGAACTGCTCGTTGAGCTTCTTTCGTCAGCACATTGTCTTCTCTTTGGGGGTAAAAATGTTGATAGAGCCGAAATTGCGGTGATGAAATTTCCTATCAAAGGAAAGTTTTGTACTGTATTGTATTGACTTGTATAATATTGTATGTACTGCACTGAGTTGGGCTCTGTTCTGTTGTGTTGAATTGTATTGTGTTGCGCTGTATTGTCTTGTATTGTGTGGTGTATTTGTATTGTCTCCTTCTGACTTCTCGGGGTGGGGTGGGGGGGGTGGGGTTAAAAGTAATTATCATGGCTCCGCCGAACAAGGTGGACAAACGAATCACAAGACAAAACACGACGCGTTTCAACCTCTTAGGTCTACTTCAGGCAAGATAAACAACATCCAGGACAAGGAAAAAGAAGAACGAGCGATCGCTCATTTTTGTCGAATTCGGCGGCGCACATGGGCGTTGAATGGGCTTTCTGGGAGGGGGGGGGGATTCTCTCTTCTCAAGGAACATCCACCTTTTTGTCTGTCTGTCAGTGTTTTTCACAGATGCACCAGCAGAATGTTGCCAGGAAATAACATCCTGGTATCGTGAGTTCTTTGACAGTCCGCACTCTATACAGAATGTCGGTTTACCGTGTCACCTGAAAGACTAGCACCCAGGCCGCGCCGGAAGTGTACTGGACAGGGGGGGGGGGGGGGATAAAAAGTGAGTTCTGCGAGACTAGAACTGGACCACTTTGCCCACGCCCCCTCCTCTCTCTCTCTCTCTCTCTCTCTCTCGCATCCTCGGACTCTCTCTCTCTCTCTCTCTCTCTCTCTCTCTCTCTCTCCCTCGTGTGTCTGTCTCTCTATGTCTCGCTCTGTATCTCTCTGTCTGTTTGTCTGTCTGTCTGTCTCTCTCTCTCTGAGAAACAGACACACAGAGACGGAGAGAGACGTGTGTGTGTGTGTGTGTGTGTGTGTGTGTGTGTGTGTGTGTGTGTGTGTGTGTGTGAGCACGCATGAGAGAGAGAGAGAGAGAGAGAGAGAGAGAGAGAGAGAGAGAGAGAATGACAATGACAATGAATACAGTTTAATGTAATCGGTAAAACCTGCTATTTGACATGGGGAACACTGCTTGAACAAAATTAACGAAAATCAAAATCAAAGAGAATCAGAAAGCAAATAGAAATTAGTAAGCATCATAAATAGCAAGCGACCAACAGGCCTAGTCAATCAGTTGAGAGGACAATAGGACTTAATAAGAAAGAACATTAATTCTACTTTATTATTGAAAAGCTTCCTTTTTTCGAAGAATATTTGCTTCTGCGATAAATTTAGCAATAGATTTGAAGTTGTTTCCACTATCACTCTGTAACAGAGTGACTGAGTCACGTCTTCTGCTAATACTGATTTAAAGACATCGTATTTTTCCCCGTACCTTTTCATATACCTCACACTGAAAGAAAAAGTGAAATTCATCTTCTTTATTATTTTTTTAACAAATTGGACAGATACAATAAGGTTCGTTATTAGATATACCATACCATCTTTCTCTAGCATATAGACCAAGGGTCCTTGTTCGAAAGCGTGCTAATGAATCCCTGTGCCATTTTCGCGTTACAACCGATAAATACTTTTCTGGCTGCAAGTCACTATTAAAGCGCAAGAACCCGGAGTCTTTCTCACTATTTTCTAATTCAGAGTGCCAGATCTGTTGGTAGGAGGATATCAAACGCTCTTTAAAATTCTAGGATAAAAAGTTTGTCGTTCTCAACACCCTGGTTATTCCATACAAAACCAAATCCAGTTTCGAAAAGGAGATTTTTTACTGCAGAAAGAAACCCAGTTTTGTCTTCCATTTTCATGTTGTCTTAATAACATGTAATATGCTTGTTTATTGATTCTGCTTTGTGGAAGTTTTGCAAGACGTAGCCAATACTTGACACACTTAGTTTTTGGAACGCATTTGCAAGGGGTATCTACCCGTTTCTCCATATGCCATTTTATTAGAACTGTGTAAAGGGATGTTTAGAAAACGTTTAATCGCCAGTGTGTGCACCTTTTCCATAAGAGAGAGAGAGAGAGAGAGAGAGAGAGAGAGAGTTCCTGGCTGTTGAGGTGTGGAGACCAACATGAGCAGAGGGCAGTGTCGCTGTGTGTTGTCTGTGATGGCAGATCATGCATCACACCAACAACGTCTTTGAACTGGTCACCAGGGACGAGCTGAAGAAACCTGCCGAGTATGACAAAGGTCAGTCAGTCTGTCTGTCTGTCTGTGTCGGTCTGTCTGTCTTTTTATCTATTTGTCTGTCTGTCCGTCTGTCTGTCTGTCTGTCTCTCTCTCTCTCTCTCTCTCTCTCTCTCTCTCTCTCTCTCTCTCTCTCTCTCTCTCTCTCTCTCTCGCCCTCGCTCCCCCTCTCGCTCTTTCCCTCCCTCTCTCTCACGTATGCGCCACACACACATTCTCTTTCTTTTCTCTGTTCACGCGCGCGCGCGCGCATGCACGCGCACACACACACACACACACACATATACACACACTCTCTCTCTCTCTCTCTCTCTCTCTCTCTCTCTCTCTCTCTCTCTCTCTCTCTTTCTCTCACCGGTGTTAGTGTCAGCAATAGCAATAAATGTGGTCAGCGCTGTTAGTATCCTTAATTAGTGGCTGCTGTCTGCTTTTGTCTTTTGGTTTCGTCTTTGCTGTTGTTATTGTGTCACCATTGATAGTGGCATTCCATTGAACTGCTTTGTAAACACTGTGTTCGCACATCAGTTGTTATAACGTGGTGGGTATGAGTTTGAATCTCCTCGTAATAAAGAGGCGTTAACGATTGGAAAAAGGGATGTATTGTGTTTATTTTGAAGATTATGCTTTCCTCATGTTATCATTAAAAACACACTATACGATTTCTGGATTGTTGGAGTCCTTATTTAATTTACATGTGTATGTGTTGGCAGAGTGAATCTATATAATCACCCTGTTTCGTGTGTGTGTGTGTGTGTGTGTGTGTGTGTGTGTGTGTGTGTGTGTGTGTGTGTGCGCGCGCGCGCGCGCGCGCGCGCGCGCTCGCGCAAATGCCGTAAACTTTGTCAGTAGAATTTCAGTTTCAGTGCTAATAACAATAAAGATCACAGCAGTAGTAACTGGAGTTTACGGCACTCTTTCTACAATAACGATCACAGCAGTAGTAACTGGAGTTTATGGCACTCTTTCTCTACAGCGCGCATAGAGCTAGCACATACTAAACAATGACCGTTAGCACACAACATATTTTTTTATACGCAGTCACGGTGAGTGAGATGAACACTGGCATTGTCTGGGCAGTTAAAAAGAGTTAGCATAACCAAGCGTGACAGAGCAATAAATATGAATCAGACGAGTCACAGTGAGTCAGGAAAACGTTGGCATTTTCAGGGAAGTCAGCGGAGCCAGCGTAAGCAAGCGTGACAGAACAATAACTACTGATCAGACGTCCCCAGCCGTCCTTGGCCGTCGTGTATTGCTGACGGCCCGTATGTCTGTGACGGGCCTTTTCGGCCAGCAGTTTTCTCTGTGGCAGCATTGACGTTTTCCTATCAACTGCGACTGGTTGCAGTCACTGGTGATAACACACGATGAGTGACATTGTGTGCAAAAAATGGTAGCTGTTATTACCTCGCATTTCATGGAGATCAGCTCATTTGCTACGATTTATACCCCAAGCAGAGGAGCAAATATACATCTGTAATAGACCGAAAATGGTAACGGGTAGGGGAAGGTTTGGGCACTTGAGATGGAATGGGGAAGGGGGGGGGGGGGGGGGGGAAGAAGGTGTATGTCACTCAGGCCAGGACAGTGTATAGGCGGAGCCCAGTCGGTGAGCTGGAATGTTTTATGTACAGTGTACTAAAAGGCAAGGAGAAGACAGTGCAGCGTCATGATGGAGACAGTGCAGCTTCATGATGTGCGACATAGAGCATGGGGAGTAGCACAGCACGCTGGCACCTACGTGCCAGAGAGGAGTGAATCTGCTACACACAGCACACTGGTACCTGCCGTGCCAGAGAGGAGTGAATCTGCTACACACAGAGCATGGGCAGGTAGCACAGCACACTGGTACCTACCGTGCCAGAGAGGAGTGAATCTGCTACACATAGAGCATGGGGAGGTAGCACAGCACACTGGTACCTACCGTGCCAGGGAGGAGTGAATCTGCTACACACAGTACACTGGTATC
>JADBJO010002179.1:298722-303722 GCA_016801955.1 Conus betulinus
TCTGTCTTTCTTTTATTTGTACATATTGGAATATGTTTTTGGGCTACTTGATTCGTCGAATGTTGTAACCTTTCTTGTGATTGGTTGGGAGAGCTTGCTGCATTGGGTTTGAAAAGGGGAGGAGAGAGGGGGGGGGGGGGTTGTTATGGTGGCAGCAGTAGTGACTGCTGAAAAAGTGATGTGGTAGCTGTCATAATGAAACCTCACCCAGTGATGGCTGTCATAGTGGTAGCGTATTCAACAATAGCTAAAGCAGTATTACTCAATGATAGCTTATACAATTATTGCTCACCCAGTGGTAGCCGATGTGATAGCTCACTCAGTGATGGCTGACGTATTCATAGCTCACTCAGTACTAGTTGATATAGTGATAGCTCATCCAGTGATAGCTCACTTAATGATAGCTGTTATAGGGATAGCTCACTTTGCCGACTTAGTGACAGCTCATTTAATGATAGCTGGCAGTAAGAGTTACTCAAAGGTAGGTGATATAGCGATAGCTCACTCATAGATAGCCGACACTGCGATAGCTCACTCATATGGTTACTGACATAAGAGCTCACTCAATAAGAGTTGATATATTATAGGTCACTCAGTGGAAGCTGAGAAAGTAATATATCACTCGGTGACACAGTAACGTCACACTCAGTGATTGCTGACATAATGACAGCTCACTGAGTGATAGCTGACCTAGTGATAGCTCACTTATACAGCTGACAGATAGCTCACTGAGTGATAGCTGACCTAGTGATAGCTCACTTAGTGACAGCTAGCTGACACAGTGATAGCTCTCACTCAGTGACAGCTGACACAGTGACAGCTCACTCAGTGATAGCTCACTCAGTGACAGCTCACTCAGTGACAGCTGACCTTGTGGTAGCTCACTGAGTGATAGCTGACCAGTGATAGCTCACTTAGTGACAGCTGACCTTGCGATAGCTCACTCAGTGATAGCTGACCTTGTCATAGCTCACTCAGTGATAGCTCACTCAGTGATAGCTCACTCAGTGATAGCTGACTAGTGATAGCTCACTCAGTGATAGCTCACTCAGTGATAGCTCACTCAGTGATAGCTGACCCAGCGATAGCTCACTCAGTGATAGCTGACCCAGCGATAGCTCACTCAGTGACAGCTGACCACAGCGACAGCTCACTTAGTGATAGCTGACACAGCGATAGCTCACTCAGTGATAGCTGACACAGTGACAGCTCACTCAGTGATAGCTGACACAGTGACAGCTCACTCAGTGATAGCTGACACAGTGACAGCTCACTCAGTGACAGCTGACTAGTGGTAGCTCACTCAGTGATAGCTGACACAGTGACAGCTCACTCAGTGACAGCTGACACAGTGACAGCTCACTCAGTGATAGCTGACACAGTGACAGTTCTCACTCAGTGGATAGCTGACACAGTGACAGCTTTCACTCAGTGATAGCTGACAGAGTGACAGCTCACTCAGTGACAGCTGACACAGTGACAGCTCACTCAGTGACAGCTGACACAGTGACAGCTCACTCAGTGATAGCTGACACGTGACAGATCACTCAGTGACAGCTGACACAGTGACAGTTCACTCGATGGTGCTGACTCAGCGGTAGCTCAGCCGACATAGCAATGACTGACTCCCAGGGAGTCGAGGCCTCCGTCAAGTTAGGTCAAAATTATCTTCATTGAGGATTAAAGAATAAGATTTATGGGTAGTTTTTTTTTCATCGTCCGTTCCGAAACCGAAAAAAAAAGAATAAACATCAGTAGCAATAAGGAGGAAAACAGAAGAAAGACGAAGCAATGAATACGCTGACATGAAAAAATATACAGTGTTTTGAAAACAGTGAAAATCCAACATATCGGACTAGGCACATACAAGATATTTGAGAGAGAGAGACAAGACATTTGAGGACAGACAGACAGGCAGCGCGGAGACAGACAGGCAGCGAGCGATACAGACAAATTGACAGAGAAACCAACAGAGAGGAAGAGAGAGAGAGAGAGAGAGAGAGAGAGAGAGAGAGAGAGAGAACTGCAACAACACGAATAATCACAGATTACTTTTACAGTTTTACCATCAGATTCTTATTTCAGTAGGGTTTTTTTTTTTTTTTAGGGCGTGATTTTAAAGAAGAATACTAGTTTCTGTGCCGTTCCTCCAGAATATGTGAAGCTAGATTTGTGAAGGCAACATTGTTCTAGATTTGTGCCGTTCCTCCAAAAATATGTGAAGCTAGATTTGTGCAGATCGGTACGGGTCTGGGAAATGAAAGTCTGTGCTGTTGTGGTGTGTTGCGGACCACCAGGAGCAGCAGAAGAGCCAGCTGCTGACGGCCAGCATGAAGAGCTGGACGAGGAGATCCGCACCACGGACGAGTTCGTCTACCAGATGATCCCCAAGCCCGTGGCCGACCGCCTGAGGCAGGGGAGAGTCCGCCGTCAACACCTGTCAGGTAGGGGACCGGGCATGGAGAACACCCCTCTCACCCATCCCCCCCCCCCCCCCCCCCTCCCCACCTCCCCACCCCCCTACCCCCACCTCCCCACCCCCCTACCCCCGCCTCCCCACCCCCCCCCCCCCACCTCCCCACCCCCCACCCCACCCCCCACCCCCTCTTCAGAATCATGCGATGGGGTTGGGTGAGGTAAGTTTCGGATTCAGATTACGTATTTAGCACCATACCCTCAGGGCTTTACGGAAACGAGAGAGAGGTGGCGCGGGGGGGGGGGGGGGGGGGGGGGGAGGGGGAGATACAGAGTAGAGAGAGAAGGGTAGAGAATGAGAGGGAGAGAGAGGGGGCATTTAAAATATGTGTTTCACTGCCAGATTAGACATGTGACAAGAGGTTGGGTCGACAAGAAAAAACAAAGAAATGGAAATTCATCTCTAACAGTATATATGTGTCGCAAAAGACATTTCGGAGTAAGGCAGACTTGTATTAGAACAAAAGATAAGTTTAGAGTAACTGAGAACTGAGGAACCATTCTATGCCGCACACATGAATACCTAGAGAGAGAGAGAGAGAGAGTTGAGAGAGAGAGAGAGAGAGAGAGAGAGAGATTTCTTGTTGTTGTTTAGAGAACCCAGCCGACAGAACGGGGAGCTGGAGGTGATGGAGAGAAGAGAATGCAGAAGAGGAATTGCATGTTCTTGTTGTTTATAACCCAGCCGACAGACGGGATCCATAGCACGGCTGGGGGGGGTATGGTATGTGTGTGTGGGGGGGAGAGAGAGAGAGAGAGAGAGAGAGAGAGAGAGAGAGAGAGATGATGATGATGGACGGACGACGATTGCAGATACATATTTCTCCCGTCGTTGTGACAGTAACATAACGAGGATTAGCATGTTGTTTTTTTAAACAACAAATAACAACAACAATGATAACAACAACAACAACAATAAACAACAGTTAAAAGGGATAGGAAGAGGGCGTCAGAGAGTCAGTGCCTCAGAGGGATGAGGAAGAGGGCGTCTAGGGACTCTATGCCCACCCTTTTTCTGGCATCCTAGGGACTCTATGCCCACCCTTTTCTTGGCATCCTATGGGACTCTATGCCCCACCCTTTTCTGGCATCCTATGGGACTCTATGCCCCCACCCTTTTCTGGCATCCTATGGGACTCTATGCCCCACCCTTTTCTGGCATCCTATGGGACTCTATGCCCCACCCCTTTCTGGCATCCTTATGGGACTCTATGCCCCACCCTTTTCTGGCATGGGACTCTATGGCCACCCTATGGGGACTCTATGCCCCACCCTTTTCCTGCCCCATCCTTTCTGGCATCCTATGAGACTCTATGCCCCACCCCTGGCATCCTATTTCTGGCACCCTTTTCTGGCATCCTATGGCATCCTATGGACTCTATGCCCCACCCTTTTCTGGCATCCCTATGGCATCTTATGGGGACTCTATGCCCTGGCATCCTATTTTCTGGCATCTTATGGCATCCTATGGGACTCTATGCCCCACCCCCTTTTTGGCACCCTGGCATCCTATGGGACTCTATGCCCCACCCTTTTCTGGCATCCTATGGGACTCTATGACTTTTCTGGCATCCTATGGGACTCTATGCCCCACCCTTTTTTTCTGACTCTATGCCCCACCCATGGCATCCTATGGCATCCTATGAGACTCTATGCCCCACCCTTTTCTGGCATCCTATGGCATCCTATGGGACTCTATATGCCCCACCCTTTTCTGGCATCCTATGGGACTCTATGCCCCACCCTTTTCTGGCATCCTATGGGACTCTATGCCCCACCCTTTTCTGGCATCCTATGGGACTCTATGCCCCACCCTTTTCTGGCATCCTATGGCATCCTATGAGACTCTATGCCCCACCCTTTTCTGGCATCCTATGGCATCCTATGGGACTCTATGCCCCCCACCCTTTTCTGGCATCCTATGGCATCCTATGGGACTCTATGCCCCCCACCCTTTTCTGGCATCCTATGGCATCCTATGGGACTCTATGCCCCACCCTTTTCTGGCATCCTACGGGACTCTATGCCCCACCCTTTTTTCTGGCATCCTATGGGACTCTATGCCCCACCCCTTTTCTGGCATCGTATGAGACTCTATGCTCCACCCTTTTCTGGCATCCTATGGGACTCTATGCCCCACCCTTTTTATGGCATCCTATGGGACTCTATGCCCCACCCTTTTCTGGCATCGTATGGGGACTCTATGCCCCACCCTTTTTCTGGCATCCTATGGGGACTCTATGCCCCACCCTTTTTTCTGGCATCCGATTGCATCCTATGAGACTCTATGCCCCACCCTTTTCTGGCATCCTATGGGACTCTATGCCCCACCCTTTTCTGGCATCCTATGAGACTCTATGCCCCACCCTTTTCTGGCATCCTATGAGACTCTATGCCCCACCCTTTTTCTGGCATCCTATGGGACTCTATGCCCCACCCTTTTCTGGCATCCTATGGGACTCTATGCCCACCCTTTTCTGGCATCCTATGGGACTCTATGCCCCACCCTTTTTCTGGCATCCTAT
>JADBJO010002179.1:306222-316222 GCA_016801955.1 Conus betulinus
TTTTTTCTCTGGTGTCCGCTGCAGCGTCTTCTGTCTCTAAGTCTCTCCTCTCTCTCGCCGTTCCCGAGTTTTAACTCTTCAAGGCTTGTTTGTTTCTCCAATGTTCGTCTCAGTAACTTTCGTCCTCTTCTCCAAGTTTTGCCACGTCTGCAAGGTTACCTTTTCCCCCCCCCTGCTTCCTCCCCAAGGTTGGAATCCCCTCCCCCTTCCCCCAGGTTTTGTCATCTTTATTCTCTTCCTAAGGCCGCCAGTTCGTTTTTTGTCTTAAATCTCTTTTGCCCCCCAGACCCCTCCCCCCCCCCCCCCCCCCCCCCTCCTGCCGCCCCCCCCCCCCCCCCCCCCCCCCCCCCCCCCCCGGTTTTCCGTTTCCCCCCGCCTATCCCCCCTTGCCAGGCAGGTTTTGTCAATCTCCTCGAAGATTCCTCCTGTATGCAAAGTTTTCTTCGCCCCCCCCCCCCACCCCCCCTCCCCCCCCCCCCACCCCCCCAGTTTCCCTCTCAGTCCTGGACCTCCTGATATAAAGACGCGGTGTGGGTGAAGGGGAAAGATTCACATCGTATGACCTCCATCCTTTAATAATTGTCAGCGTGCGTAGGAAGCGAGAACCGGGGAAACGCATCGATTGACGAGAGTGCAAGCACCTGGCTGTCGAGTGACCATGCCTGTACACAGCGAAGGAGCAAAAAGAGAGGCAGTGAATGGATCGCTGTATGACGCAATGCCCGGAACTTGTATGAGCCCGGGGCGTCACTGTAGATAGATGGCGGAGTGGACACAGGTCGATGTAATGACGGGGCTTCGCTTCATTCCAGAGGGTCGTTGATGCTGTGTGTTGGGGTGGATGAAACAAGGGGGGTGCTTTTCCGTAGGATGTTTTGACAGTCATCGACACCCTCATTCATTCTGCTGGTGCTGTGTTTACTTGTTAGTGGATAGAGCGGGGGGGGGGGGGGGGGGGGGGGAAAGGGGGGGGGAGGTAGGTTGATTGTTTCATGTTGCACGTGCCGCAGATACGCTCCGTTGCTGCACAGTACGGCCAACGACGTGTGCCCCTCAAACTGAACAGCGTGTTTCTTTCCTCTTATATTTATTTTTCTTCCTGTTCTTCCAGTTCCATTTTTTTCCTTTTTTTCTGAGGGGAGGGGGGGTGGAGTTGCTGTCTCTCCCCTCCCTCCCCTCTGAAGGGTATTAATTTTCCTCGCCGCTGATTCCGGTTGTTCTCATACACCACCACACATCCACTCTAGTTCTGCAGCGACCCCAGCAGCAGCTCCCCATCACAGAGAGCTATTAGTGTCAGGATGTCGTGAGATTTCCCCGCCACAGGAGACGCTGCGCTGCTGCTGAATCACCGGTTTGGCGGTGTGCGGTGGTGCATGTTCTGATCCAGAGTAAGCTGGACGCCATGTACTTGGCTGTGTTGTAACGAGAGAGGGTGAGGCCAAAGGTTTTAGAGCGAAGAGGATTGGTATCTTTGTTTTACACCTGTGGCGTTCCATGGCGAACATTGAAGGCATTCGCCACTTCCCGTTGGTCTGATGGGCACTGTATCTGCTGCTGTTCACAGGGTTGGTTCACACTTCACAGGTGACGATGTCAAAGTGTCCAATTTCAAGCAAACATACACGCACGCATGCACGTACGCACGCACGTACGGACGCAGGCACGCGCGCGCGCGCGCGCGCGTGCACACACAACACACACACACACACACACACCACACACACACACACACATACACACACACACACACACACACACACACACACACACACACACACACACACACACACGTGGTTCACTTGCGGACAAAGCCTACGTACAAGCAGCAGGCTGCCCTTGCCGAACAGCGGACGACAAGAAGCTGTGCAATATGATTATCTTATAGGGCGGCCCTGTCAGCTAAATTTCTCTCTCTCCCGGAAGAGGATCGTGACCAAAGCTAGCGAACAGGACTCCGACAAGGGCGAGTGGTGGGAAAACGCGAGGAGTTACTGTCCTTGCTCCCTCAGCTTCTTTCGGTGAAACTCGTTATGATACCCCCGGCACAGGCAGTGACGATGCACCTATGGAATCTTACCCCGACATACCTCCTGCAAGCCAGTGATATTCTCACCGCCACTGGAACCGATGTTTCCCCAGTGTGTCTAACCTATACGCACGAAATGTAATTCAGTGATCTTCTCACCGTTTCGGGAAAAACTACAAAACGTTCAATTTCCCAAGACAATCAGCGGCGGAGAAAAAAAGTATAAGAAAAACACGCAGGAAAAGCGCCCCCCCCCCCCCCCCCCCCCCCCCCCCCAAATGAATAGGAGGCTGAAAATACATGAAGTAAAAGCAATGACGGGAGAGATTTTCTTTCACCTTATCCTTGAGGATCAGAAGGAGGCAGGGAGGTAGAACTATGCCATCGGAAAGCGTAGTCAGTTCCGCTGTTCAGGCGTCCAAGTGTCGCCACATCGACGCTGACAACAGCTAATAATCGTGTCACATAGCCTCAGCTTGGACCTCCTAAGAGACGCAGTTCCTCGAAGGTTGTCCAGATGATTATGTGGATTAAACAAACAGAGGACCAAAAAGTAAATGCAAGGTAAACAGTTGTTCCTTCGTGATGAAAAATGGAACCAGATTATGAGAAAAATGACAAGCAATTTTGGTGTGAAATTTGCCGAGCATGATCGAAGATAGTTGCAACTGGAAAAAAGGTCTAGATTGAAAAAAGGTCAACCCATCGTCATGAACTGCATGTGCGTTGTTGTTGTTGTTGTTGTTGTTTTTTCTTTTTTTTTTTTTCTTTTTTTTTTTTTGATGGGGGGGGGGGTGTCTTTTTTCAAAACAGTTATTGGGTAGCTGCATTTGTTGTTGTTGGGACAGTACATTTTTGCAGGAATTTGTTTTCAAATTTCTTTTGTCACCCAAAAACAACTTTTGCTTGTGGCTAAATGTTAAATACCATTGATCTGATTGATGTTCAGTCAACCCGAAATAAAAAAGACTATGCTTTGCTGAGACCTAAGAAAAGGGGGCAAAATATTGGTAGAATTTTGTTTGGAGCGCGCCCAGATAGTATCGCACTCACCAGCTCTCTCCACGCTCTCCCTCTACGTGTGTTCGTCTAACCCGCTTCAAATGCACCCCCCTTGTCTCTCTCTCTTCTCTCTCTCTCTCTCTCTCTCTCTCTCTCTCTCTCGCTCTCTCTCTCTCTCTCTCTCTCTCTCTCTTCCGAAAGATTTATAAAGAAAAATCATTTTTTCCATGCTCGGAGCACATCCTGAGAGACTGTATAGCTCTGACGTTTTGTGTTGGCACCACCAAGCCTACCGTCTCAGCGTTTGTCGTTCCCGTTAACCACCCTCACCTCGTTCCCCTCGCTCGTTGACCATCCTTTGAGCGTTGGTCGACAGGGTCAGTGTTTCTGCATGTCTTGCTTTCGTCACCGACATCGCCCCGTCCCATCTTCTCACCAAGATCGACCGACTTTGTCTCTCCGAGGAGAGGCCTTCTGTAACCCTGAACGTAAATGGAGCGAAGTTCCACGACAGTTTCCAGGATCCATTTGGTCTCAAATCTGGCAGGGAAAGGAGTGCATGATATTGATTTGTCTCTCTATCTTTTAAGCGAAGGCGTATGTAAGATACATTGGTCTGTTTCCTTTAAAGGAAAAGAGTATGTAAGATTCGTTGGTCTGTATCGTTAAAGGAAAGGAGTATGTAAGATTCGTCGGTCTCTATCGTTAAAGGAAAGGAGTATGTAAGATTTATTGGTCTCTATGTTAAATGAAAGGCGTATGTAAAAATTCACTGGTCTGTATGTTAAATTGAAGGGGTGTGTAAGATTCACTGGTCTCTATCGTCAAATGAAAGGGGTATGTAAGGTACCCTGGTCTCTATGTTGAATGAAAGGGGTATGTAAGATTCTGTGGTCGCACTCGTTTAAAGGAAAGGGGTGTATAAGATACATCGATCTCTATCGTTAAAGGAAAGTGGTATGTAAAATACAGTGGTGTCTGTCGTTTAAAGGAAAGAGGTATGCAAGATTTATTGGTCTCTTTTCTCTAAAGGAAGGGGGTATTTAAGATTCGTTGGTGTCTATCGTTTTTAAAGGAAAGGGGTAACTAAGATACATTGGTCTGTATCCTTAAAGGAAAGGAGTATGAAAGATAGACTACATTGGTCTCTGTTGTTTAAAGGAAAAAGGAGTATGGAAGATTCATTCCTTTAATGGAAAGGGGTATTTAAGATTCGTTGGCCTCTGTCGTTTAAAGGAAAAGATGTATGAAAGATTCATTGGTCGTCCTCCTTTAACGGAAAGGGGTATTTAAGATTCGTTGGTCTCTGTTGTTAAAGGAAAAGGGCATGTAACATTTATTGGTTTCTAATCTTGAAAGAAGTAGGTGTGTAATATTCGGTCGTCACTTTCCTTGTTCTCATGAAGGGTAATAACCTCTTTTTTTCCGGAGGAGACAGAGTTAACAGCTATTATCAGTTCTGACTCTATAATACTTCCATACACCATGACCGCAGTGCTTATCTCTCTGTTCATTGGCTTGGACGGCTTTACTGTTCCGGATGGTGCCTGTCGCCGACTTCTCTTCTGTCTTGTTGTGTCAGCTGACCAAGACAGTCTCGGGAAGGCTGACTGTGCTAAAGGTCATTATCTGTCCCAACGGGCTACAGGTATCGCTTAAGATATCCCAAGAAGTAAACGCTTGAAAAGTCTCGACCAATGGCGAGAAAGGAGAGAATCGCATAGTCTGACACACATGCTATATATAAGGGGGGGGGGGGGGGGGGGGGGGGGGGGGGGGGGAGAAACAGAGGGACCAAGGTAAAACTCTGAAGTCACTTAATCAGCTTCCTTTTGTTTGTTTGAGTTCCCGGAACAGATGTCAGAAAACGAAGGTGTGCATGTGTGTGTGTGTGTGTGTGTGTGTGTGTGTGTGTGTGTGTGTGTGCTTTTAGAAAAAAAAAAAAAAAAAAGAACCGATAGTCCTTTTGTGCAGAATTTTCACTCACCCGCCCTTCTTGGAATTCCGTGCCGGTAGTTTGTTCGTTTCTGATTTTCTGTCCTTTTTTCTCCTATCTTTTTTGCTTTCCTAATTCCTACACGGAGACGAAGACACGACATGTAGAAAATTTGCCCTGCCCATCAAACTTGGGTTGAGAAGCAGGAGAAGACGAGAGAATGGTCAGGGGGACATGAAGGCAGAGACGGTCACCATGCTGCCAATAGACAGGTCGAAAGGTCCGAGCTGTGCAGTCTCTCTCGGGAGGATTTGCCCGCTTCTTCCATGATCCGAGAGAACACGAATTACAGCAGAACTCTCGGAAAAGAATAGTATTATTAGGAATCGTGAAGTGAGAAGGGGGGGGGGGAGAGTGAGGGGAAGGAAAGACAGGCGGAGAGAGAGAGAGAGGGGGGGGGGGAGCAAACGGACAACTTGATCGCAACACGTAACCAGAGTTTGTTTAATATAATTAATTTCTTCGATATAAAAGAGAGCTGAAAAAGAAACTTGGCTTCGTGTATAACCACATCAATCTCTGTAACAGAAGGTAATTCATCTGCAGAAAGAAGTTTCTGAAGTGTCCGTTGAGCTGCCCTCCGTCAAGAAATACCTTCTCATACGGGAGAAAAATGTGGCTATAGTCGGATATTGTCTCCTGCGTGGAAAAGACAGAAAACGAGAAAAGCACCGTGCATTTTTTTAAAAGTGCCTGTGACACAATGTAAAGACAACAGCGGAGGGAGAGTTTGTGTTAGGACAGTAGCGAGTCGCACAAAGAAGGGAAAGAGAGAGAGGGCGTCGACACAAGGGAGGAACAGACGACAGAGAAATGACTTCCAACAGTAGCACAAAGAAGGGGAGAGAGAGAGAGGGCGTCGACACAAGGGAGGAACAGACGACGGAAATGACTTCCAACGAATCCTTCAGAAGACATGGAGGCATCATAACAGCACAATAACCGCCCGGGGCGTCCCAGCGGGACAGAGAGAGACCGTTAGTACAGCCATCTGCGTGGGACTGCATCGATCAACTGACAGAAACAGATAGCCGAGCAACAATGATGGCGCGCCCTCAGAGGCGATGGACCAACCGTCTGCGGCAGTGAATAAGTCAAGGGAGAGAACTGGGATCATGACGGGCAGTCATCTTGTGACCTACCGTTCGGTTCACCGTTCTGTTTACATGCCTTGCTTGTCTTCCACACGTTTCCTTCAAAGCCTGAAGCCAACACTGTTAGCTGGGGGACTCGCACCGAGTTCGGACAATGGCTAGCATCCCTGGAGACGATACGAAGGCATTTCTGAGGACTGTTGGAAGCTTTCATAAGCCTCTGAGGCTAAGGGTGTAATTGGTCGTTACCAGGGTTCAACCTTGGTAACACTGACTGTCTAAGGCACTCCTTTTTCTTGTCTCCTCTCTCCTCCTCCTCCTCCTCCTCCTCCTCCTCCTCCCTCCTCCCTCTTCCTCCTCCTTCTCTTCTTCTTTTGTTCCTCCTCATCTTCCTCCTCCTCCTCCACCCTCTCCTCTCCTCCTCCTCTTCCTTCTTTTTTCTTCTTCTTCTTCGTCATCTTCTTCAAAATTGAAGCATTAACTTGGAGAGAAAAAAAAAAACTATCAGAATGTTAGTGTCATCAAACGATTCGAGACTCCCATCTAAAGAGTGTTTGTTTCAGTCTCCAGCTATGTGCGAGACCAGATCTGATTTATGCTGGAAGACTTCGTGCAAGACTCTTCCTGTCAAATCAGTGAAGACCAACGCATTTATTTGCATCAAGAGAGAATAATAATTCAGATTTCTAGAATGTCAAATCGCCTGCGTCCTTGTGATTTACCAGGTTCGTGACCAGTGTCAATACAAGAGGTGTCATGGCAAATGCCGTGGCCCATGCTGAATATACTGCGACCTGAATGCTTGAAATGACGTGATGAACACTTTCTTCCAGTCGTTTTGTCTGTTGGTCGGTCGGTCGTCTCTAAATGCTAGTGTATTGGAGACGGCTCTTCTGCCTTAATCTGCGTTTTCTCATTTACGTGTCGAGAGGGGAGGGCAGCGGCATAACATGGAGGGAGGAGGGAGGGAAGGCAAAGTTGGTGGTAGGAAGGGAGGGGAAGGAAATGGACGTCAGGGTGTTTTTTTTTTTTTTTTTTTCTATTTGGATAAAAAAAAAAAGTGTGAGTTCTTTCTTTTGGTACATTATGAATGAAAGAAACTGTGCCGGAAGTTGCCTGGTTCACCCATCCTGCTTTTCCGCCCGCTTTTTATGTGTTTGTTAGGCAAACAAAAATGGTAGTAGAAGTGTGCCCCTCCCCGAGTTTCGAGTTTCACACACACGCACGCATGCACGCCCGCCCGCACGCACGCACGCACGCACACACACACACACACACACACACACACACACACACACACACACGAGCGAGAGAGAGAGAGGGGGGGAGGAGGAGGGGGGATGGAAATCATTTGTGTCTAATTCGCAGAAGTCAGGGTCGTATTCTACGTGCCCAAAATGCACCTTTGCATCCCCGACAGCGACAGCTGGCAGCGCCAGACTTGATAGCACTGCCTTGGACAGCCGCCGACAGTGACAGCTGGCAGCGCCAGACTGCATAGCACTGCCTTGGACAGCCGCCGACAGTGACAGCTGGCAGCGCCAGACCTGATAGCACTGCCTTGGACAGCCGCCGACAGTGACAGCTGGCAGCGCCAGACCTGATAGCACTGCCTTGGACAGCCGCCGACAGTGACAGCTGGCAGCGCCAGACTGCATAGCACTGCCTTGGACAGCCGCCGACAGTGACAGCTGGCAGCGCCAGACTTGATAGCACTGCCTTGGACAGCCGCCGACAGTGACAGCTGGCAGCGCCAGACTTGATAGCACTGCCTTGGACAGCCGCCGCCGACAGTGACAGCTGGCAGCGCCAGACTTGATAGCACTGCCTTGGACAGCCGCCGACAGAGGAGGAGCCAGGGAAATCCCTCCGGGGAGGGGGTGGAGGGGTGGGGGAGGAGGGACAAAGTCAGTCTGTAGCCGTGGGTTGAAAGGGTGAAACTGGAGCCATGGAGGGCAGGCAGAGATAGAGGTGGGGGGGGGGGGGGGGGGGCAGTACCTTTGCCTATCGCTAGAGTTCCCAGGCGCCTGCCGAAGACATTCGCGCCACTTACTGTTGATCTTGTTGGCCTTGTTTCCTGCTAACGGGGGTTTATCTGTTCTCCACACTTTGCCTCTAATTGTGCCAGACTCACAATTCTGAAGCACACACGTGGTGATTCGCATGAGGAGGAGAAAAAAAACTTTGTTCAGGCAGTGGTGGGCAACCTCACTGAAACAAACTTGCAAGTATTGTTACCTGAGAGGGCGGCCTACCCAGTTGGACGATTCTCTCGTGGCTCGCTCTGACGAAAGTGGGTCAGTGACTTGCACAGCCGAATGGGACTCGCACAATGGGAGATAATGGGGAGGCGAGGCATTATGCATATCCTTTAAACCACTGCACCTTTTTGTGTGGTTATCGTGTGCGGCATTTGTGTATGTACTCGCTGTCGTTGACTTTCTGCGCTTTTCTTTCCAGCTTGCCAGCTAGCTTCAGAATAGCCAAGCCCATTGTTGGTAGAGGACGTTTGGTTCTCTCTGGAGACGTCCAGCAGAGAGAGGTATCTGATCTGACGAATTGCAGTCTCCCGGGTGTATGGGATCCCTTCGCTTTCGATGGGCTCTGTAGGCGAATAACGGATCAGTAGATTGGATGCGTCGTGACTGAGGGTCTTCGTTTTTCTTCTTCTCCTTCTTCTTCTTCTTCTTCTTCTTCTCTCCTCCTCCTCCTCCTCCTCTTTTCTCCTTCTCCTCCTCCTCCTCCTCCTCCTCCTCCTCCTCCTCCTCCTCCTCCTTCTTCTTCTTCTTGTCTTTTTCTTTTTCTCGTCTTCATCTCAGTTCAGTGTCTTCCACCTCCTCCGTCTTGATATTTGTTTTCTTTTCTTCTTCTTCTTCTTTTTTATTTATTTTCTTTCTTTTTCATCTTTCTTCTTCACCCTCTTCTTTGTGTCTTCTTAGCTTGCTTCTTTTCGTTTCCTTCTTCTCTTTCTTTTTGTCCTCTTCCTCTCATCCCCCTCTTCCTCCTCTATTTCCTTTAAATTGGCTTCAGTTTAAGCTCGCTGAGACTTCTATCACTCGATGGAATAGATATTTTCCATGGGGATAATAGGACTCTCTCTCTCTCTCTCTCTCTCTCTCTCTCTCTCTCTCTCTCTCTCTCTTCACACACACACACACACACGCGCGCGCGCGCGCGCGCGCGCGCATGCACGCACGCACGCACGCATGCACGCACACATACATACACACACACACACTCTCACGCACAGACACAGACACACACACACACACACACACACACACACACACACACACACACACACACACACACACACACACACATACATACACACGCGCGCGCGTGCCCACGCACTCACTCACTCACTCACTCAAGGGATTAAATCATGCCGCGAATGCTCGGAACTTCTTATTAAATTTTTACTTTCCTCAAAACAAAACAAAAGATTAAATGAGAGCAGAAAAAGAAAGAGACGTTTTCCGCCGAAACTGTGTCAAGACAGTACTTGGATAGGAAACGGGAAGACTCTACAGTCGTTTAGATAGCCTTGCCTTCACAAGAGTAGGCGAATATACGCTAGTGGAAATGGGTGACGTGAATGCAATAAACACATGCACGCTGATGCTGCAAAATGTTAAAAGTGACGAAGTCATCTACCGTTAACAAACTGGAAGTTTCTCAGGGACAGTTAGATCGATCGTGGATGGCGCAAGGACAAGAGGACGTCAGTCTTTTGAAATGTCAGCAAACAGGTCAGGTCAGGAGAGATGTCCACGCCGTTGAGAGCAGTGGAGACGGGGTTTATTCAGTGGAGGGCCGCACCTACCTGTTGAGGGCGATATGGTCATGTTCGTGACAGATGTAGAGAGGCCCTTGACG